>LUCW03000564.1:0-10000 GCA_001586965.3 Sphaeroforma sirkka
TTTCCATTGTACCGAATATTCCGAGGAGGCAGCCCGTCCGACTACATACCATCGTTACATCTGAATACTGCCACTCCAACTACACCCGGACTGCTTGAAAGCGACTGGATCTTCTCCTCGACTTCTTCGAGTGTAAACATGATAGAGCCGCTAGTTCGTACCGAGTATTTCCTGCACTCTATATGGCTTCGTATGTATCTGTGTACACTCTTTCTCTATTCTTTAAATACAATATATGGGATGAAGTGGCAGATATTTTTTAGTTGGTATTTCAGCGAGATATCTCGGGTTTATATATTTTTATTTATCATTACTAAATCAACTGTTTTAGCGGGCTTTTGCCTTTTTTGTTGGGTTTAGAAGAAGGCTATGGCTTTTTTTAGAGTATGTAAATTTCCCAAATTTCTTTTTAGGTTACATACCATGCCCCCCTGAAAACGACGACGAGGCTTTGGGTATATATACTATGTACTACATGTACTGTAAAAGTCTGCATATATATTACACATATATACACGTGTGTACACATACGTATATGTGTACACACACGCACACGCACACGCACACGCACACGCACACGCACACGCACACGAACACACACACACACACATATATATATATATATATATATATACCACAAAAATCAAAATATTCATTGTCTGATTTTTATTGCATATACCCGTATGCAATCAACTCCTCTCGGCTAAGCTTCTGTAGGGCTATATCACATTATGACATCCTTGTCTGATTCAGGTGTGTGCAACGGTCAACGGTCGGAGATGCGCTGAGTGTTACTAGTAATGTGTAATGGTGAACATTCGAGACTTTGAATTCAGATTTGAAACGTACAATAAAGGGGTATAGTCTTTTCTGGTTACACCATGGATGAACTGCGTTTAGTTTTATCTGAACATTCACTGCTTTCACTTTATCTCGGAAGAACCCGTTTTTGGGCGCTTATTTTCTTCCATATACTTCATGTTACTCAGTGAAGTTGATGCAGATCAACGAGTGGTTGGACCGCCCGGTTGTAGATCTGGAGAGAATCCGCAGGGTGAGTGAGGCAAACTTTCTCCGCAGAAGTCTACGTTTTGAAGTGATCCGGGATGGTGCACATTTCGATTGAACACTCTTGTTCGTTGTGTTGGTCTTGTTGCTTCTAAGTTAATATCACAGTACGCATGCCTTACTTCGGTACAATGGCCTTCGCATCATATGTCACAGTCTGCCGTTGAGGAACATGGACTGGTAAACTCGCAACTACGCGCCACGGTGTGGCCGATGCTTCTTGGTGTCAATTCGAAGTCCAGGACCGCTGTGCCCTCTGCAGGTAAGATATACTTGCTGATTGCACTAATTGATATGAGTCGGAAGATCCGAGGATGGAAACGTTTTGGACGTGCAAGCGTGTTTTGTGTACATTTATCGGTAAAGCACTGATGATGACATATAACTCAATGCCGATATGTGATATATATATATATAACATATACGTATAGACGATAGTATGGTATATCAGCTCTCTACCTCGTGTCCTTTCCATTAGATTAGAAGCGCATGTTGACTCTTGAGCTGAGTTTGTGTTTTAGCTTCGGTAGCTCTAAGAACTAAAGTTGGAGATTGTGTGTACCCATAGTGAACATTCCAGTTATATCCGGTGTAGGTTCGTTCAAACCAGACGAGCCCATGCTGCGTACTGACAAACACGGATATGAAGAGCAGATTGAACTCGATATACGTCGGTCTTATGGAGAGTATCCGCCAGGTATGTTGCCCTGGAGGTTGGAGTGATTAATCACATAAATGTATACTTTTGTGAGTTTCAGCCTTGGAATTGAATCTGCTCCGAACTCGTCTGCGAGTGCGACTAAATCAATCTTTTAATTTAGATATAACCAGCGAAGTCCGAACGAGCATGCAAGACGAATTGAGTGTTCTCATAAATAAACTTATCAGTCGAAACAGGCAGCTGCACTACTATCAGGTGTGTGTAAGGTGAGCCCGGCACGACTGTATTGATTCGTATTGATTCTGCGCAATAGCTAAAAATATTGATTCTACTCAACAGCTAAAAAAAACAAGCTAAGAGGCCAGCAATTTGGCTGTTAGGCATGGTACTGTACTACTCTTGGCAATAAGTATCCGACGTCCTCTATTTAGTGTCGTCCTACCATTCTAGGCTGTTGTGGACTATCCTAAGCTAACCTCATGTATGCTGTGTTCCGTATGTAGGGCTATCACGATGTAATCGGTATTTTGACTCAGGTGTTGTCCGCAAAGGATCAGCTGCCGAGCTGCGAGCGATTGTCTCAATTTCATCTGCGGTGAGTAGTCTGCGTTCCACCGTCTTGTATATTTGAATAGGCACCTACGCATCTTCTTGTTTACTTCATCTCGAGGGTCCCACTATTTTGTATATTCGAATTGGCACCATCGCATGTTCTTGTTTACTTCATATCTCGAGGGTTCCAATGTTTTTTATATTTGAATATGCACCATCGCATGTTCTTGTTTACTTCATCTCGAGGGTTCCGCCGTTTTGTATATTTGAATAAGCACCGTCGCATGTTCTTGTTTATTTCATCTCGAAGGTTCCACTGTTTTGTATATTTGAATATGCTCCATCGTATGTTCTTGTTTACTTCACTCGAGGGTTCCACTGTTTTGTTTATTTGAATAGGTACCACATCGCATCTTCTTTTTTCTTTATCTCAAGGGTTCCACCGTTTTGTATATTTGAATAGGCACCATCGCATCTTCTTGTTTACTTCATCTCGAGGCAGTGAATGCATGGCTTGGCTACTCCATACAGCGATGCTCATTGCCGCCGTATTGTCTTGCTAACATCCCACTTTGATCCGGCTTTTTGCAGGAGTTTCATGGCGGCCAACATGAACGAGGCTATGGCATATCTCAGCGCAATGTTTCCCGTCATATCCGTCGCTGATCCCGAGTTATATGATTTTTTTCTCGAGTATGTACTGCTGAATATGTGTTAACATACGCTGATAACACGCTAGTCGGCGAGTCTCTGACGCGCGCGCCATCACACGCTCCCTTTCTCCTGCTTTTAATGCTTCTAATTTTGATAAAAGTATATACAACTATAGAAGATCAGCAAAACTTGAATCTAAACAAACATAACTTGAACACTAGTTAAATTCCCAACTCTACTTACGTCTCCAATGTTTCTCTATTCCCTCGCATGCAGGTGTGGCCTGACAGATATGCCGCACTTCGCGCTCTCTTGGGTACTGACGTTCTTCAGCCACTCTTTACCCGATATTGACGAAGTGGGCCCAATATTCGATGCCCTATTATCATATCCACACCCTCTTTTGGTTGTATATTTGTGCTCTGCGGTATGTTTAATGGTTTGTAAACTTGTGTACTCTCATAATATGAACAGGCATACTCATTCCAGGTATTCTATAGACACCCTTTTGCCTATTGCCCGCCGGCAGGCTTGTACTGTATTCTAAAGTTGTACTTGTACGGGCTTCTCCGGTCGATCGGCGTTGTTTTATGAAAGAGTTGCCAGCCTCACACCGGTAGTATCCACTCTATAGCGATGAGCGCGTTTCATATGCTACTCAGACAAGAATACATTCCCTTTAGTATCCAGGTCACCGTACGAACAACTGACTTCAATACGAATACACACCGACACACACGCAGTATATCATGTCCCGACGAAAGATCATACTTTCTCAAGACTGCGAATTCAGCGTTGCATTCAAAGCTGCTAGTGAGGTGACCGTTGACGCCGCGTCGCCGAAAGTCATAGCACATGCTCTGCGAATGTACGACGCCTACCCGCCAGAATGCATCATGCACATCAGCCAGGTAAAACTCACTTTTGAGATACTTTAAAAACTAATGGGTTTTGCAAGACTATATATATATATATATATATATATATATATATATATATATATACACACACATATATATATATATATATATATATATGCATACATACATACATATATATATATATATATATATAATGCATATAATCAATATATACATACACACACACATGCACATACATACATACTACATTATACATTACATACATACATACATACATACGTACGTACATACATACGTACATACGTACATACACGTGCATGCTTACGCGCTTACGTACATACATACGTACGTACGTACATGCCACGTACATGCCATACGTACATACGCACATTGGACATGCAATGATGAATACATATATATATAATATATATATATATACATATAATGTATATATAAATATATAATATAATGATGTGTATATGGATCATATATATATATATATACATGTATGGTTCGTAATAATAATAATATATATATATATGCATTACAATATCACACGCACATGCATACGTACGTGCATCATCAATGCGCAACACACACATGCACAACGCACGCGCATGCGTACGCACGCACGCACACGCGCATTGTATATATTTTTTTAATATATACATGCGTATACATGCACACACACAGGCGCGCACGCACACACACATCATCATCATCATCAATATATATATATATATATATAATATATATATATATATATATATATATATATGTATATGTTTAATATATTTTGTATATATTTTATATAATATATATATATATATATATATATATATATATATATATATATATATATATATATATATATATATATATATATATATATATATATATATATATATATATATATATATACACACACACACACACACACACACACATATATATATATATACGCATGTTTTTTTTTTGATGGTCTGAAAATATCCGTAGGTGCAAACTTCGATATTCACGCGCTGGGATGTTGTGGCGTGGTCATGGCTGGATTGTCCTTGGCTCAAAGAACGTGAATGGATTGCACCATACAGCGAAGAGATGCAACCGATACCCAGGCCAAACTCAGGTTTGTCCAGTTTATTGGCGTCGTTGCCATTTGTTCACCTACCTCGTTGCACCAGTGTTCATTGACCTCACCTCATATCCTCGGCAATATTAGTAATCTCATACATTCCACCATCATCAACTGCAGTGGCGAGTATACACAAAGCAATAGTTCGCAACAAGGTCAGACCGATTGTGTCCAGGAATGTACAGGTACGATATCAAGCAGTGGTCTGTGTATTTTGTGGACCGTTTTGACCGCGGATGTTGCAGGATCACGACCACTGCCTGTCGGTTCGACGGCAAAGCTGGGTGCTTCTGTTGATTCGATTGTTAATTGCAATCGATTTTGTACGTATACTTCGTATATTGCGTTGCAACCTTTTGTAGTGAGAACGTGATGAATATATCGTTGGTGATCTTATTCTCAATCGATAAACAAGTGCGCATTTGAAAGGCAAATGCATTCGTGTATGTTTGGATATAAAATCCAACGGAAATGCGACTTCTATTCCTAAATTGACCTTCAAAGTTCTTGATTTGACAATCTGTTTTTGCACTCTATGGTATATTTGTTTATTGGTGGCGACGCAAGTATCCATATATACATGAGCTTACTTCTATGATATTCCCGTGGTAGCTGTGATGCTCCCCTACACAGTTGCAATTATTGCGGACGATCGTACAAATGCGTATGCATAGTCATGCATAGTTCAATTGTATTAGTATTTGCATAAATGTATGTATGTTAGTAATAGCAATAACTGCAGCCGGAATCAACGTGTGTACATACGATATTACACTCGGTACACTTTGGGTGTTTATACGTACATACATGTTTGCACGGGTGTCTATTTAAATACCTCAATATACAGTGTAAAGCTGTCGAAGTTTGTGATAAGTATGCGCGGCCCATCATGGAAAAAATTGTATACATAAGTGTGACACCATTTGGTGTACATATGTACCTCACCTTTTTCGTATTGTGTACCCCACAAGATATATCTGCATATCAGTCAAACACGTATAGAAGTATTCCACAACAATCTAGCATACGTACAATTACAAGACCACTCGGAGCTATACCCTTACACTCACTCGTTCGAGCAATGGTATGTACTTGTTCTCAAATACGAAAGATAGGGCTGCTATGAATGGAGAATGCATGTACTTCAAATGCGGAAGACATCATCGTATCTATAGTACATACAGAAACAAATTTACAGAGCATATAATGTACAAAGTTATTGTATCCTGTCTATTTGTGTATGACCGTGCGGGTTTATTTACCTTTTACCACGCTTCCTTCACAACAGAAAATCGTGTTCGTGCTGAATAATCTGCAAAACCAACGGCTGCAAACTATACAAAGCAGTAGGACTTTCAAAACCAAAGTACTGCTAGCGACAATTGCTGCGACACTAGCCGCTGTCGTCATTACGCGAATCGATTTAATCTAATATGCACAACTTTTATGAAGAAAATCCAAGAATATGAATTGTTCGAATCGGTTTCTTGATCCCTTTCGCGCGATACGAAACCATTCGTTTGTTACACCATTACTTCATGCATGTTTCGACATGTGTACGAAAGTAGCTCAAAGAACATCCGTGCCCCTTTCATTAGAGTCAGACTCAATATACAAGTCGCACCTTGTTTATTTGCTGTAACTACTTGGATGTGGCTGTCAGCCTCACATAAACGCTGGCTTCTTATGCCATTGAGAGTCCAGCATATTCTTGTTTATTTATCTGCTGTAACTACTTGGATGTGGCCGTCAGCCTCACATAAACGCTGGCTTCTTATGTCATTGGGAGTGCAGTATATTCTTGTTTATTTATCTGCTGTAACTACTTGGATGTAGCCGTCAGCCTGATATAAACGTTGGCTTCTTATGCCATTGGGAGTCCAGCATATTCTTGTTTATTTATCTGCTGTAACTACTTGGATGTGGCCGTCAGCCTCACATAAACGCTGGCTTCACATGCCATTGGAAGTGCAGCATATTCTTGTCTATTTATGTGCTGTAACTACTTGGATATGACCGTCGGCGTCATATAAACGCTGGCTTCTTATGCCATTGGAAGTCCAGCATATTCTTGTTTGTTTATTTGCTGTAACTACTTGGATGTGACCGTCGGCCTCACATAAACGCTGGCTTCTTATGCCATTGGAAGTCCAGCATGTTCTTGTTGGCCTTCTTATTTTGGTCTTTGAGCCACGCCCGGTAATCGGCAACCTGCGATGGTTTGAAATAGTATTAGCGTAAAGCACTCTATCAGTTTCGGTTAGTGTTCTGGTGGCAAGAAGAGTCGTGCAGATGCCCGATGGTTTCAATTGACAACAATATTCAATGCACTACTAAATAGAAAACGATGAGCAGCTAGCAAGATACCGTTATAATTTTGTCACCGTAATAATCGTCCTCTTGTTTCTGATCGTCCGAGAATCGGTATTTATCAAGTCGGTTTAAGAAGTCTGCGTCCCTCTGCAAGTAGGATATCATAAGATCATAGAAGGAAAGTTAGTACCATACGAACCGATCTCTCTAATCACGGATGACTGGACAGAGGATTGGGCAAACCTAGCATGTCATCAGAAACAACTTTCTTGCAGTCCAAACAATATTTTGGTTTCACGACGAGCACATTCTGAATACGGTTACGGTCGGGTTGAACATCCGAATACATCACACTAACGCCATAGGAAATAAACCGAATTGCATACCAAGCTTATTTGCCTGGCCTTGTGGCCATTGATTAACCTCCATACGAGTCCGTACATAGCACCGCCCATTACATAGCCAACTCCTCCCATCACACTCGTCGCCAGAACGGTGGCCACCATCGGGTCCATGCCCCTAATAGGAAAATAAAAATAAATTTAAAGCGTGATATTTTGCCTTGGCAAGGTTTGGTATATATAGCCCGAGAAATTACAACTTGAGTGTTCACACATGTTCGATAGGTACCACAAGATGATGATATTAATGAACATATTTTGTATGTCTCATCAATGTGGATGCTATGTAAAAGCGAACGATACGAACCCAACGAGATTAAAGATCCGTGTTTCAAAACAGGCCTGTACACACATGCAAAGCTCGCGTATTACATATACCTCGAAACTCTCTTTCAATATACATTCTACACTAGTATAAGCTCGAAAACAAACACTCATAAGTAGAATCAAGGACCCATCATGACTCTTTCACAACAGATACAAAAAATCAATACAATACGGCACAAAATAATCGGCAAAGACATACATAATCAGCTGTATGTCAGCTACATTGGCTGGCGGCTCCATTATATTGGGATTTGCTGACAGAATAGCGAACGATGTTCCGAACATCGAGCCAAATCCAGTTGGCACTCCAAAAATACGACCTCTAGTCTTTAAACTCTTCTTCAGTTGGCGGTACTCCTCGAAAGGCATCGTCATCTCCCTGCCCGATTGCTCCTGAACGATTCAACACAAACTTGAGATTTAGTGAAAGGGCGAGCGCACAAAAAGGTAAAGCGGCGATGCCAACCGTTGACAGGTATAAGGAAACTACCCAGTATGCTAAAAGCAGGGGCGAGAAAGGATAGGATCAGAAAACAAATATAAAAAGTCACTAAAGGTATCTACGAGCGTCAATTTAGATATACATATACACGCCAATACTAAAGGGACAAATCTCAATGATATTCTCAGATATTGGATTTACGACGTGTATACACATTTATACGAACAATCAAACATGTGCACAAAAACATACTAAACGCGCACACAGCATTATATACAAACACACAAACACACACACTTATATATATAAACACACATTCAGGTAAACATGAATACAGGTTAAATATTCGTAAATACGTACATACATATACATATGCACACACACACACACACACACACACACACACATATATATATATACATTTACATGTATATTCATAAACGTGTACATTTACATACATACATAGATAGATAGATAGATAGATAGATAGATAGATAGATAGATACATCCCTCAACATAAATAGATAAATAAACATACACAACTACATGCATAAATATATACATAGATACACAAACACAAACACAAAACACAAACACAAACACGTAAACACACACACACATATATATATACATATATCCACAACAACACAGACATACATACATACATACATATATATATATATATATATATATATATATATATATATATATATTTATATATTAATATAAACACGGACATATGGACACACACAAATACACAAAGATAATGCACGCACGCACGCACGTATATATATATATATATATATATATATATATATATATATATTAATCATGGACACATGCACACGTGCGCACAAACACACACGGAGGCGCGGACGAACAACAAGGGAACAAACACACACACATATCATCATCATCATACATATGTATATATGTATACATATATATATATATATATATATATATATATATGTTATATATATATATATATATATATATATATATATATATATATATATATATATATATATATATATATATATATATATATGTATATATGCAATATTTATGCATTTACGCACACACACATCACGCACACATCAATATATATATATATATATATATATATATATATATATATATATGTATATATGCAATATTTATTATGCATTACACACACACACACACATCATCACATGTATGTATATATATATATATATATATATATATATACATACATACATACATACATACATACATACATAAATATATACATGTACGCATATTCATTCAGTTATTCGGTGTTGAGTAGATGAAGTCCTCCGTCGAACTGTGGTTTACCATATCCATTCGTTTTACCACACAAACTAGAAAATTTCCCACGAAAATACAGTTAAGTACAATTATTTTGGTAGACTCAGAAGTGTTAAAGTAGACAACCATATGTTGTTATTCAGGCATAGTTTTGCACGGTCGCTCTCCAGAATTATAATTTATGCTGGCTGTGCGAAATAAGTAAACAAAAGTAATCACTTACCCCCTGTATCGTGGTTTGAGCATGTCGAA
>LUCW03000564.1:15000-20000 GCA_001586965.3 Sphaeroforma sirkka
TACGTACGTATACGTATGTACGTACGTACGTACGTACGTACGTACGTACGTATATATACGTGCATGGTGCATGTATGTACAATATTATATATACATATATATTATAATGCATATTTGTGATGCATATGCATGCACAGATATGTGCATTACGCATACGCATACGCATACGCATATGTATGTATATGCATATGTATATGCATATGTGGCATATATATATGTATATGTATATATATGCATGCATATTATATATATATATATATATATATATATATATATATATATATATATATATATATATATATATATATATATATATATATATATATATATATATATATATATATATATATATATATATATATATTTCATATTTGTATTTATGTTATGTGCTTTTCGATTTCTCATATTATTTTTTCTTGTTGGTTATGTACATAGGTGCGTTCAAAACTAAAGAGGGCGATAATGAAGATGATGGAGGTGTGTTTTAATTTTTCTACTTTCAAGCTTCATTTTCGGTTTTTAAATCTGGTTACCTCGATATGTTAACAATCACTGAATCCTCGACACAAGCAACGACTCATGAATTTGAATTTGTCAAATCCAAATTCAGCGATCAATCTATTGGCAGCCATGCTGGATGAGGATAAAAGTAGAACCAAAATATCAAGCACTTCCAAAAGATCGCCAAGCAAAGCTAGTAACGAAGAGCAGGATATGCTAGAGACGGCTGTATTTTCCAAGAAAGCTGACGTCGAAGGAGGGCAGGATTTCCTTTCCGATCTTCTGAGCGGAAAGGTAGAGAAGGAAAAGATAGAACCAGACTCAATCTTCAAGACATTGGACGTGCCTTCCAAGAATAGGTTTCTCAGTCCAACTGGTGTGTAGAAATTCATGTCTTATACTAGTCGATCAACACTTTATTCCGGCGTTCATTCTACCTTCATTGTTTGTAATTTTTTTTTTGCTTTGAATGACACAAGTATGCGTGAGAAATCCTCAATTTGTTGTGCTTCTCCACAACAGCCAGAAAACTAAAAAAATGCGCCTCCGAGGACGAAGATGGCTGGGTGCCTGATTGGAACAAAATTGCAAAGGAGCAGCACAATCAAATACCAAAGCCTGAGCGTCCTAAACCCAAGCCTCGACCCGAATTAGTTGAGGTAGGCTACTTTTTTTTGTTCAGGTCGTTATATATATATATATATATATATATATATATATATATATATATATATATATATGTCTCATCTCATCCATCCATCCATCCATCCATCCATCCATCCATCCATCCATCTATCTATCTATCTATCTATATATATATATATATATATATACATAGGCAGATAGACAGACAGACAGATAGATGGATGAGATGGATGGATGGATGGATGGATGATAGACAGAGACAGAGATGAAGACAGATATATTTTATATATAAATATATATTATATTTATATATATATATATATATATATATATATATATATATATATATATATATATATATATATATATATATATATATATATATATATATATATATATATATATATATATATATATATATATATATATATATATATATATATATATATATATATATATATATATATATATATAAATTCATATACGTATGTATATAGTTAGATTTGGATTCAGATAGATTTAGATTCAGATTTAGATTTAGATTTTTTAGTTTGATATTTATGTTAAGTGTCTATGTGTGTACACGAAATTTGATATCGTGTATATTTTTATATGTAATGTGGTAATGGTTGATTCAATATGTAAACTGAAATATATATATATATGTATTTCTAGCTAGGACGCATGTCTGAATATACCTTGCGACTTATTGTCGTAGTGAATCGAATACCGATAGTCAGGTGTCAGCAGTTTTTTTGTAGGCCAGTTAAATCTTTTTTGGCTGGAACATTTTACTACAAAGCGTGCTTAGCTATTATGGTTGATTATGCGCTGAGCACATCTGCATCGAGTTTTTGCGATCTCCAATTGAGCACATAGCTGTTTACGAATGTGTATATGTACATGTATATCAAAGATACTAGCGTTCAATAATGTTTATTTCCTGGCATGGAATCGACATACAATTCTTGGCGTACAGTGCAATTTCGAAATGTTGTTTTGCTGGCAGAACACAAACTAACAAGAAAAAAATTATAATCCGATACCTGTTTCTAGGATTTGATAAATATTCTACAAGTATTTGCATATATCTGCGAAACATTTAGTCGGATATCGAGATGTCTATAGGTGCAAGTAGGGTCTGTGAGAAAGTTTGTGATGATCATGCTATTATTGAATCAAAGACTTCAGTTCATGTCTGATACATTTACTTATATGAATCCATGTATTAAGTTCGGAGATTACCATATTAAAACAATAATGCTAAGACCTACTTCATGAACTCTTTTTTTAACTCAATGGTCTCTCAACCATATTCTGGACCAACTTGAACAGGGAGTGAGCAGTGATGCAGAAGAGGTCGAGGGTGATCTCGACGAAAAGGAGAAAGTCTGGCTGCAGAATTTGATGTCCAAGGTGAGTACAACATTTGACGGGGAGCTTGTAGATAACTGCCCATCTTAAGAGCGCCATACTAATAATGCGTCTATATATGTTGTAGAACAAATCGGTACTGTCGAACAAGAAAACTATCTCACCCTGATTCACCCTGATTCTGTTTTGTCCTACAGGTGAAGATTGCGGTAGAACGGAACCCTACGTACAACAAAACCCAGCGAGAAACGATGATTAATAGCTTCAGACAAATCGATACGAAGAACAAAAAAACCGAAGCATAGCCATGCCTGATGCGCTAGACTCATCCATAATAGCCGACGAGGGGCTGTCTGTAACTGAAGGACACACTGAATGGTTTCACTGTGAATAGTTTTGGGCCTTTCATTGGCTCACTTCTATTCAAGAAGCCGCAGTGATGCAACTGCTGTTTTGGAAGCATGGCTGGTACCAGTGTTCTCGCACAGATCGGGACAATTTCGTGCCAGGAAGGCTTAAGTCATGGATTGGCACGAACATAAACTTCGGGTAAAAATTAAATCCATAAAAAGTCAAATCTCCCAGATTTCAATAGCACTCGGAATTAGATTTTTGAAGAGAGGCAAGATATCTCCGATACTGAACACATCTTCTTATGTTGCAAGGAGACCTCCAGTAATCATATAATGACCATATATTTACCACAGAATCTTTAAATATATCTACACCTCGAGAATTTGTTGTTGCCAAAAACATCCTGCAGACCGTTGCCGAATTGACAAGTCAAATTGATACGGCATTGCCGCACAAGGAAACTAGATACATTTAGGAGCACACCGCAACGGCGGATTTTGAATGATTATGTTTCATGCGTGCTTGGATGATGTGAACTGCCGAAGGTGTGCATTCCTGAAACCATTAAAATAATGTAGATCACTTTTAATCAGCTTCCAGATTGATGTTATTTCCAAATTTGCCGTAGAGTTGTGTTTTCAATTTCGTCAATTCCTTTCTGATACTCGTCATCTTTTCTTCCACAGCCTCAGTATCCTCGTTAAGTTGCATCTGTAGCGCAAAAAACGAAACAGGGAAATCGCAGCGTCAATATAAACTTGACTATATTCAGTATGTCCGATCTCAAAAATGAAAGCAACGGTTTAGCATCAGTAAAGAGGGTAAACGAACACTTTCAAAAACAAGCCACAGAGATTAGGTCGATAACTAGAATGAGAGTGCAATATTCCAGTCCGAAACTGGAATCTGCTAGCCATGCTTACCTGTATATTTTCTAATCTCTCTGTCGCGTCTGACTGCGACACCTCGATGTATACATCGCCTATCCGGAAAGGCACAAGCTCTTCATCATCAATTATCATCATCAGATCGCTCTCAGCATCTTCCAGATTTTTCTTCTGGCGCTATTAATTAAAGCAAACACAATTTATCAGCCAACGCGACTAGAATAGCATAGCCGAACAAAAAAATAAAATAAAACGCGAAGTGTAAATTAATCGGAATGTGAAACGAATATCCCATTTGTCTTTTAACACCTCTTAATAAATCAATCGAGCAGTATCACTATACTCAACAATACAACTACATGTAACGCTACTGAAAATGACACGCCGATGACAAAAACATACTGTTTTCACTTCCAAATCTTTCTCCAAGTCACTCATGTTTGAAGTCAAGCGACTGAAAGTGTTTATCATTCGCTGATCCTCCCACGTCACTTCCACCTCTGCCTGCTCCGTTGCCTGTAGATGTCAGGGTATATGTCAGTAACATTAAGCTAAGCACGCGCTACGTTGCAACGTGCGTGCAAATATGGGTGGCGGCGTCAAGTGATGACACAATGTATATGTTTCAAATGGAGCAGAACTGATGTACATCAAAGTCACACATCGAGGCAGATGTATACCTAAGCAGAGGTATATTTTCGATACCTACATAGTAAATTTATACCCAATTTTAGTGCACCGCAGATACCAGAAAATCAGTTCACTGTAAAAATTGGCTCCGTCCAATAATTTAGTGTGGCATTTAAGTCCCAATTAATACGAAATACAAAAGTACAAACAAAAGCATACTCAGATAAAGTGTCAGATATATTATTTCATGCGAAACTAGAATGATCGATAGATGTATATATAGGCCATATGAATACGTAAAAATACAATATGCATACAATATATACATTGTAGATATCACAAATGCATATGCAGGTATATATATAAATATACATACATATGTATACACACATATATATACATCAATAGTCATATATATATTATATATATACATATATATATTATTAATATATATATATATGTAATATATATATATATATATATATGTATATATTATATACACATAAAATATATACATATGCATACATACATGCACATTTATATATATATGTATATATATATATATATATACATACATACACACACATGTATATATACATGCATTATATA
>LUCW03000564.1:25000-42500 GCA_001586965.3 Sphaeroforma sirkka
CTGTGCGGCTGCGAAAAGGGGTTGCTTTGCGCTTGTTGCACTATTGTGCCACGTTTCCTTCCACTACCGGTTGTGTTTTGAGCTGCGCATCTCATGATCTTGCACAAATGATTATGCAGCGCGATCAAGAGGATGTGAGTTACTTCGATACACGATTTACTTCTCAGCCCGCGGTCGATTCGCCGTGCGAGGGCCATTTAAGTCCGAGCCGGGTAAGTGTTTCCGGCTCGTTTCCTATCTGTACATGTTAATCGTGTGCGTGTGTATTTATTATTCACACATTGAACTGCCTCAGTCTGATCTATGTCTTTTATTTACATCTTACTCTATGGCCTGACAATGATGGTTACGAACGCTTTGCCTAGTCTATCTCAGGGCTGGATTATTTTAATAGTACCTTGTACGCAATCCTTTGTTTCATGATTAATTTTAGGGAGACGTGTTCCAAGGCTTCACATATGTTGCCCCAACTGTTCTCGATGAGATGTCAGCGCTTCAGCCGTCGTTTACACAAAGCAGACTTGGACGCAGTCGAGGGGGCATGAGTGATCTTTAGGATTGAGATCTCTTTTTAGTCGGTGACTGTTAAGTAATTTTGATCTATGGAAGAAAGAATCCATTAAAGTTAGTATTAAAATCATTGTTGTTCATTTTTTAAAGGCTGTGTGTGGGGCCACGAGAATCGAAATTATCAACTCACGATTGGTTTACCAATGCTACGCATCCCACCATTAAGATTATGTGAGCAAATACACCGTCTACACTACAGTCTGTGACATGGCGATGCGCTTGTTAATATTGTCCAAACCTGCAACGGGTGTATCGATATGATCTGGTTTTTATTCACATGTTTGAATATACTGTGAATATGAGAAAAATTCTTTGTTACAGAAGGCAATACCACAAACGTAGACTTCAGCTTGAACTAAACAAGTGAGAACCGATACACATATCTTTCTATTATATAATATATATATATATATATATATATATATATATATATATATATTATTACAAGTACAAGTATATGTATATATATATATATATATATATATATATATATATATATATATATATAGATAAAAAAATATATATCGATATATGGATATGAGATGTACGTTGTAATACAAGTAATATATATATATATATATATATATATATGTATATATATATATATATATATATACATATAATATAATATATAATAATATGCAAATATTAATAATATATATGCATTATAATAATATAATATATATGGTTATATATATATCATATTAATAATATCACATACTTAATGCTTACACACACAAATAATGCTGCATGTATAATATCGTTGCATGGATACATGGATACATGGGATCACATATGTATAATAATATGGATGTGTGGGATATGCGTATATATTTTGTATAATATAATAATAATAATAATATATGCATATAATTATATATGTATATAATAATAATAATAATAATATAATAATATACATATGTATGTGCGTTTTTATATGCACATTGTATACACATATGCATATGCATGCACATCATATATATGTTCATAATATATATATAATATATATAATAATATGTAAATGTATGTATTTTATGTATATGTACATATACATACATATGCATATATATACATATATGCGTGCATGCATATACACATATACATATGCATACATATGCATACATATGTACATATATACATATACATATATACATTCATGCGCGTATGGACATATGCACATGTATACATATGCATATATACATATATACATATATACATATATATCTATATTCATATATACCTATATACATATGTACATATATACATATACATCTATACATCTATACATCTATACATTTATACATTCATACATTTATACATATATACAAATATATATATATATATATATATAAATTTTATGTCGTATAGTTGAAGCTAATTATGTTTACAACCGATTAAAATCTTAGCCTATAAGCATTCCTACATATTTGCAAATATTAAAATCTACGTATATATTGTTGACTGACTAAACGAGATACAATGTAATGTAGATTACAATCTACGTGTAAATTGGTGACAGATAAAACGTTGTGACTAATCAAGATACAATGCAGACATTTATTTATCAAAATATGATATAGTATAAAGGTACACATATATTCATAGAGGGTAAATGTAAATTCATAGATACACACATGTTAGAGCATGTATAAATAATTATCTATACATTTTCAAAGTACATTTGTATAAATATGTTAAAGTAAGTATAAAATTAATACATACATAGACTATCCGTATACTAATAAATTATAAATTATGTATTTTTAGATATTTCATATATACATCGTTCTTGAACATTAGACAGACTGTAGTTATACTTCGTGAGATAGATTATTGGATTATTGTAATCGCATTAAACTCGCACGGTGTATTACAAAAGTAGCAATCTCGATATGTAAGTAGTAATCTCAATGTATATTTACAATATGTATGTAATATTTACGTTTGTAGATTGTATGTATTTAGCATGTTTTTACAGAATTTTTATATTTTTTATTAGATGATGGAATGGCCTCTCTGTGCGTATTGTTTTTTCATTGCACAGCAAATTACAAAACAAACAAACATGTAATTTCAGAGCCTTAAATTAGGCAGCAATAATTATTTTACAAGACGTTGTACGCATCGACGGGAAACGTGCGTGTGTTCGTGTGTGCGTGCGTGTATGTAAATATAAAGTATACATAGAACGTGTGTGTTTCTATGCGTATAAAGTATACAAAACGGTGTCTATTATTTTTTACTAACATCACTAAGGAAAAGGGTTGCTGCGATAATAGGCACAGCTGCTGTGGCGGTGTTAGGAATAGCCGAAATAACTGCCCTGCGATCCGCGAAAAACAAAGTAGACCTCAACGAACCAGAAACATTGAACACAAATGTCAAAAATACAAATGACAAAGCGTCCGAGAAGACGGACAAGCTGCCACCAAAGCAGTACAAGACACCCCAGACCTACAATGTACAATGGGACAACAACTGGGATAGGAGAGGGGATACACTCCCAGTAAAAGATATACAGATGAGCAAGCGCTCGATTTATCTGATCCGACACGGACAGGTACTTACAAACTACAGTTGACCTGTTGATACGAGTACCCGCAGTTGCAATCTATTTTATTTATCGGACACGGACGGGTACCCACATACTGCAGTTGATCTGATAGTATAAGTACCTGCATTTGCTATTACCCCGATACTCTTGAGTACCTTCTATTGCGTATTGATCTACATAGACGTTGGTGTGCCCATTCAAACCTCGGACTAAACGTAGCTTGTTGCTTTGCATCCTCCGACAAAAGGCAACTTGTGTCTTTGCGTTGCCCGCATGCTTCTCTATCTCAAATTCTTTCTGAGATGCTGTTGTTGATTTTAGTTCGCGCCGTTCTACAATCAAACGTGTCCTTTTTTTTGCAGTACGAGAAAGCCGATGACGATAAAGACCGTCATCTGACGGCCCTGGGTAGACTTCAAGCAGCCTCGGTGGTATGTTCGTTTATGTTTTAATTATGTCTTCCCATAGTGCCATGATTGTGTTGTGTTGTACTAGCGCTTGCAACTAAACTTGATAATTCTCCACCAGGACCCGCAGTGTTTTCTTCTTCTTTTACTAGGTGTTAATTGTACGATTATACTTCTATTTCCGTTCTGCAGCAACTTCTTTTGCTGAGATTGGCTCAGAATTCCCAAAATACTTATTTCTTTACTCTCTGCAACAGGGGAAGCGACTGAACGAGCTTCCTTTCGTATTCAACGAGGTATATGTTAGGTAAGGTTAGAGGAGCGCATCTAGGCGCATCTAGTCCGTGATGTAACACTTATCACTTTGAGCGTGTTTACTATTTATCCGGATTTTTTTCTTGATGTCTCTAGCAAAGATCGACTCCTGTCTAAGTCTAGCAAAAATCGACTTCTGTCTAAAGCACAAATCGACTTCTGTCTAATAAGAATCCGACTTTACCACAGCAATATGACACGAGCGCTGGAGACCTGTGAGATCATATACGATCAGCACAATATAGCACAGAAAGCTAGGAGTGAAACAGAGGCACTGGTGACTGCCTGGCCAGAAAAGAGTGTTTGTACAATGCTACGCGAAGGCGCTCCAGACATCCCTCTCACCAGTGGTGCTAGGTGGAGACCCACAGCTGCCGATTTCTATCAAGATGGTAAGTACACAAACACATAACATCAGTGTTAAATTGGAGCTTGAGGAAGATTATAATAGCGTCTCTCTCCCG
This sequence comes from Sphaeroforma sirkka, assembly GCA_001586965.3. Classification (NCBI taxonomy): domain Eukaryota; class Ichthyosporea; order Ichthyophonida; genus Sphaeroforma; species Sphaeroforma sirkka. The sequence goes on from LUCW03000564.1 coordinate 29,311, forward strand.
GAATATATGAATATAGCATCACTGTGATATTCCATGACCATCTAGAGAAAATAGAAAAATTTGCCGCAATGAACTAATTTCCTTGGCCATCTTGGTTTGGCCAAAATGTTTTCGATCCTTTGAAATATATACTTCTGTGGCTGTGGCGGTGACACGAATAAAATTTAGAAATATTACTAATAATATATATCTTAATACTTTTATCACAGGTGCTCGGATCGAGGCTGCATATAGGAAGTTTTTCAGGCGGCCGGGCATGAGTGAAATCGACGACAGCCAAATATTGATCGTATGTCACGCGAATGTTATCAGGTACTTCGCCATGCGAGCGATGCAGTTCCCACCGGAGCTATGGTCCAAGTTCTCCCTTATAAACTGTAGCATAACTAAGGTAAGCCGTGCAATCGTGCTCGTGCTTGTGAAATTGTGGCCATTTTTTTTTCATATGGGATGTCACTAGCAGTAAGATGGGTGGATATAAAATAACCCGGCAAAGTTCTGAGTCTATCTGTACATTGTTTGAATAAGGTTGTCATAAAAAACAACCATGAATAATTGCGCTGCGTAGTTAACACCCTTTAAGCTTTCCGTATTTTCGATTGTTGTATCACAAAGGTGGACATCTATTCGGACGGTCGTGTACAGCTAACAGGTATGGGCGACGCTGGACATCACACCCCTGAGATGCTGACTACAAGTTAAACAAATGATATATGAACAAGTTGTCTTGTAATCATCTACCTTCCAGGTAAAAATTCTACTGCAAATTTGTTCAACGGTAGTATTGTCGAGAGCGAATCGTAACGAAAGCGAATTGTAGCGAATACATATTGAAAGTATGCATTGTAAAGTAACTCAAAATATTGACTAAATTAGGGCGTCACGACCAAGGAGTACCTTCAAAATTTATCGAAATAAACCGTATCGTAGAGACGAGACTGAGACTGAAAATACTCAAAAGACAGTGGGAAACAAGAACACCCGCATCTCTATTTACACCTCTCGGCAGTCGGCAGTTCGGCACTCTTTGGCCTCTGCCCAGGGTTGTTACACTTAGAGTTTTGGGATAGGGTTAAAAACGATTTTATGCAATTCAAAATCAAAATCGAATCCGATTACGTGATTGGACGTGGAATTTACTATTTTAGTGCCACCAATTAGAATTTCGGTTATCGCTAATCAGTTACATCGTATTGGAGCAGGCAACTAGCAAAACTAAAGTGCATGTGGACTAAAAAGCTGAAACTAAAAGATGAGCTATAATATTTACTACTAGGCATTACATCATCGGTAGAATTAACATCGAGAGATGATGTATCACCACGCATCTCGTAGCAAGTTATATATCGACAGTTAAAGTTATTCCACCTCATAATGGCATGTTCTCACAACGTGCTTTATCTTGAATCTTTGTCATCGAACAATATGGCAATTCCAGTGACAATTCCAATGGCAGTCCCAGATGACCATCTAAATCTGCCCAACACGTTGAATGGATCGCACATTCAAATGTTTGATTACAATGCAGTTGATCAAAGTGGCCAGAAAATCGAACTAGGTATGGTCCAGACTACGGGAACAACAACAGGCATATTCAACAAACAACTCGCTTCAAAAACGAGTGATCCAGCTGGACTCGCTTCAATAACAAGTGGTGGAGTTGAAAAGCCGAAGCGTGTGCGTCGCAAGTTCAAAGACATAGATCGCAGTGTCCAGTGTGATGTCCCTGGATGTGGAAGGTTCTACACCAACAACTCGTGCATGCGTACACATAAGAAGCGCAAGCACAACGGAATGCCACAGACTCCCAGAAAGAAAAAGGCGGTCGTACATCGTCCACGGGCGATTGGTATTCGCACAAATAAACCACAAGGAATTCCAGCGGCTACGAGCAGTCCACTGGTAAACGGAACTCAGATAGGAGCAGTAATCGGCGCTAGAATGGCTAGTACTCAACAGACAGCTACTTCAGCGCGTGGTAGTATGTGTGCGGGTGAAGGTGTAAAATCCTCTCAAAATGAAGCACCGGATGTTAATTTTGATATCGGATCGCCGAGCTTCGAAAACCTTGTTCGTCAATTAGGACTTCAGGTACGAGCACTAAAACATTATGTTGAGTGTCCGCTATAAATATCCGTTGTAAATACTAAGATGAGTATACACTGTGAGTAGAGGCACTATGAGCTATGAACGTTTAATGACTATAGCTATCTGCTATGGGAAGAATGTGATTATCTTTCATCAGTTCAAAAAAACATCGTAACTTATGAAGTCTGCCATTTGTATTTCTGCACACGGTACAGAATGATCCTCTGGCAATGCAGTCTCAATATCAAGCGCTGTCATATCCTAGGAATATGCTGCCTTCTAATTTGCAACAGACGTCATTGTTCAACCAACAGGCACCAGGATATGATAATGGATTCCCACCGATTGTATCACCGGGTAGTCATACATTGAACACTGACTTCACGACCATGATGTCGAGTTTTTCGAGGTATGTTATCCTTTACGATTTGTGCACAACTTACAGTTATATTACTGTATTATAGCTTGTGTTAATGCAACGAGCGCCGTAGCGCGTGCGATGATACTCAGCAAACAAACTGTTTTATTACTAAATCGCGCTCAAACTGCAGTGCTTGCTAAATTTTGCAGTCGACAGAAAAAAACTTGTCTAATCGACGATTTTTGTGAACTAATTCACGATTCGCTCTTGTTGTTTTGCAGTATGCAACCAATGCCTATTCAGCCGATTCAATTCCCGGGCTTAGTGAATTCCGGGCAGCAAGAGGTATCATCAGGTCGTCAAAGCAATGTATCAATCGGATCACAGGGGCTTATGGCGGCACCATCCACAGATCAAAATCCGAGTCCTAATGGGGTCGCACAACTCGAGTCTAATATTGATGCTGACATAGCAGAATTGAACTGCGTTTCGAGATATGCGAGTACGGTTGAATCGCCCCTCAACCTGAGTCATATGAGTTTGTACCAGCAACATATTGCTCAAAACAGCTTGAACGAACCGCTGTGGTTGAATAATTACACACAACAGACCGGGACCCAGAACGTTGGCTACCTTCAAGGTCAGAGCGCTATGCAGCAGGCAAAGCTCGGTGAGGCAGAGTCTATTAACTGGCTGTACACTCAAATAGATCAGCACACGCCACTATCGGCAGGCCAGCCGTGAAGAAAGAGCTCAAAATTCTCCGACTTTATCTTGAAGGAATACAATCAGCCGTAGTCGCCGATGTGTCCAGAAATTCAGGCTGTTGAAAAGCGGGCTTTCGGACGAGTACAAGAAAATACCAATGGGATTGTATCCGTGGGATTTTTAGCTGTCAAATCAGAATAGCAGACTGGCATGACAGCAGATACGTACACCTGGTCGCGCAGGATGTGGAGAAAGGTTGCGTGCTATACTTTCGATAGAACTGTTACACCAGTCGGATTATATAGAATCTGAATACGTGAACAGAATCGACATCGCGAACGTACGCGAAAAGCCAGAACATCTGACCGTCGTTGTACGGTATCTCAAATCATAGGCGTGCCAATTATCAAACACCGAGAGTGAACCTAACGTGTTCGCAAGTAGCTCAGGTAGCACGCGATCTGCATAGTAGTACTATTTCATATTTCAGATCGCTTAAGTATCAGGTGTCTCGCCCAAGGCTTCCTGCTCTGCGTCGACTTTGAACTTATTGATGCGTGCTTGACGCCGCCTCTCTGTCTGCAAGAACAGACATTTTGAAAGAGAGAATTTTAAAATAGGGACTAAACCGAAGATAATAATCTGGGATCTAGGATTCGGAGTTTATTATAAAAAAAGATTGGCCACGAAGCACTTCTAGTTGTAATTACATACTAAAATATATCAAAGTAAACACAATCGCAAACATACAAAGTAGCTCAGCGTATCACTAGAATATTCTGCTCAAAATCAATTCGAAATTCACATCTTGGTCACCTCACCTCCGCTAAATGTGTCATTATACTCCCTTCATCCTTCGGATACTCCTCGAGTTCGCTGAGGATGATCTGTTTGTTGAAAAGCACAGTGAAATATTCAATACACTACATTCTCGCCCGGACATTCTTCGAAGCCTGTACATCCACCACAAGAATGTATGGCAGTGTAATCACTCGGAAATATAGTCATGTTCACGATAGGGCGTGCTGCTGAACATACCTGATGAGCGGCTTCTCGTTTGATATCCTTCGGGACTCGAATGATCACTTGCTTTTTAGGCAAACGTTCCTGAACACCGATCCCGATAGCCGCACAATAGTCAAGGACAGAAAAGTGACAGATTAGAGAACATACCAGGCTGCCGTAGTAGACATACAGGGGTGTTTATGTGACCATCTGCTCTCACAATAAGACTAAACCACGAAAACCAATGTGCCATACCCTCATGAAAATGAACTTTGTAAGCGTTTCAAATGCTTGCAAGGTGTCTTCGACCGTCTCCTCTTGTATGGTCAAATTCAATCGCTCATCCTGACGGAATGCGAGTTGAAGTGAATGATACGAGATAAATTTGAAAAATTAGGCGAGAAGAGGCGAGAAGATTCTAATACTTGAAGCAATTTCTTTTTAGCAATTTTCAAATTTCAATTTTCAGTATAGAAATGCTAGTCGCCAGCAGTACCTTGACAAAATTCTCCTCTTCTAGAATTAAACTGAGTTCCTCTTTCCAAACTGCGCTTAAGTACTCTGCAACAAAAACAATCATATACGAAGCACTCAATTTAGTGAATGATTGAGCTACTGAGTCATGCAAATGTACACAAGTTCTTCCAGGGAGAGTCCCAAGATTGCACAACGAATAGATTTTTTATTTTTGAATTTGGCTTATATTGAAAGAATCAGAACACGGTCACACAAGCACCATTAGCATGGCATGTAGGCTTGGCTATTCAAAAGAAGTGCCCAGATTTAAATTTGACTGCTGGATATCATGAATGCATTAGAAACGTACGAGAGAGAATTACGAGAGAAAATACAGAAATGTACACAACAAAACTTATTGCTTACGAAAGTATGCCGTCCAAGCACTAACAGGCTTATCTTAAAACATACCATCGGTTTCTTCGAATATTTGTCGCAAATTCACTACTTCTGTGTCAATCGACTTCATCGCATCGGTAACTGAAAATCAATAGAACAACCAGAATAAACAAATCGACAGTCAACGAAAATCACGCGTACGCTGTATGCTCATCGACCAAAGAAATCAATCTAACGATGCCAAACGCTACACTACTCAATAGACAGTGCGAGTTTACCAATGGTGACAACAGCAGACACAAAGCAAGTCAGCGCACAGAATTCACCGTTTGAGTGTAAAACGCACTGCCAAAACACTCATATGAGTGATACTCACTTTCTCCTAAACTGTCTCTTCCAGGCCTGACACCGAGTTGGACCACATCACGGGAAAGACTGTCCACAAGCGCACAGGCTCGATGTACATTATCTGTGGTCGTATCGGCTGCTCTGATATATTCTTTAAGCTGTGAGAAAGAAAATTCTGGTTTTGAGTCTGAGAGACAGCAACAGCACCAACACTAAAACTTCGGCCAGGATTTAATCCAACGACAGTTTCGCGAGGTGGGCAGAGAATCAAAATAGTACGCAACACATAGCCCAAAATGTTATTTCTCAGTCGTAATACACATGCAACTCTGTCGAGTAGAAAACCTGACCAACTCGTTTTTGATACCTTCTCACTAGCAATCCGTCTTAATTTTGCCGCGGGATTGTTACTGGCCGTTTCGCTTCGAATAAGACGAGCTATCTCAGCTTTCGACGACAAAAGGAATAAATCTGCGACAGTACGATAGCACGACAACATCAAAACAAGAATCCACAGCAAACCTCGATTTATCGCACGACCACAACATTTGCTTGTGATTCACAGTAGTATTTTCCGACCGTATCCAACGGAATACACTAAACAGCGGAAGGTTAGGTATTGTTCACCTAACTGTTTGCACTCAAGTAATTCTATGAATGACCTTTCGACCAAAAACTGTAACAGGCAACTTTTAAAGTATAATATTTGCCGGGGCTCCAATTCATGACTCTCATTTTACACATTATAAATTCAGCTGAGAATATGGAAAATGAAGATACAGCTGCGCTATAGAAAGCACCCACGGATCCAAGCTTTAGTCTAGAACTCCTCAGAGTTGGATTGACCAATGCATGTAACACATACGACCAAGGCAGCAATTATCACGTCATGAACAGTGCTGATACAACATACTGAATTGGGTCGTGATGTGGAATTGCGGACTCCAACCGTATACAAGATAACACTATCATTGGTTGCAAAAGCTATTCTACTCACATCCGAGCAAACCGCGCAAGATACAAACCGATGGAATCGTACTGGAATACATACTGAATTGCAAAAACTCTGCCGTCGTCGAAGAGCGCAACGAATGCAAATCGTTCGCCAAAGCCTCTGAGGTAGACTTTGCTTGTTGCAAGCCCCGTTCTAAAGTGTGGCTGGACAGACGAGATAAATACGTATATTCTCTTTCACAGATTGGTTTATCATCAAGGATCATTCGGGAACGACATCCGAAATCCGATATAACGGATACAGAAATAATCTAGAGAACACACATATACGAATATTTTGAAAGTTACCCTCATATATGTTACGCCTACATACGACCGTAAGAAGACAAGTATATCTCCACGAATAAATTAATTTTCAAAAGAATATATGCATATATATGATGAAGTTCGGGTGCGAAAACATCATGTCTCTATTTTCGAAGGCTTAATGAAATGAAAATAACTATTCACACCTTAATGCTCTGCTCGCAGTCGAAAAATTGCTCACGATCAAATTCCCTTGCCATAGTTGAAAGAATTAAACACTCGCTCCAACCTTCTCAGCGTACACTATGAAATAGTTATATACCTACACTACACACGCGAAGAAATATGAGCCGCAACGTATAAAAATCTCACCTGTTTCGAATTAATAAAAGTGATTCTAAAGTCTTTGTTTGCGTGAGCAAAATATCTAGTTTTTTGTTGTTGGTGATGGTAGCTGAGGTATTTTCGGAGTTGCACGGCACAAGGAAAAGATGAGCACCATCGCACACATCCTGGGGGGAGAGAGAGGGGCAACAACATAAACGTTATTGCAAGGGCATTGTACACTAAGTTTAAAACGAAAACACAATTCTACGGAACCCAACAGTTTGATGAGAGTCTTATGACGGAATGTTCCATGGCAACTGCAATACAACCATACAGTTTTAATATACATACATATATATCTATACATAAACTTACACATGAACATATATATATATATATATATATATATATAAATATATAAATATATTATATATATATATATACATATACATGTGTGTGTGATGATGTGTATATATGTGTGTATATATATATATATATATGTATATATATATATATATATATATATATATATATATATATATATATATATATATATATATACATATTAATATATATATGGCATATACATATACATACAACAACAAACACATATATATAAATATATATATATATATATAATATACATATATATATATATATTATAATAATATATATATATTATATGCATTGTTAACCATATAATACATGTATAACATACATCAATCACATATATATGTACATACATATTATAATAATGCAACAATATGGCATACATATGTATATAATAATATGCATACATAATATATATGCATGCATATACAATATATAATATATATGATATATATAATATCATATGATTATATATTATACATGATGTGTTTTGCATAATGACTTGTATGGCAACCATGTGAACGCATGCATGCATGCGTACATGCATGCTCACACATACAACAATGGACAGTACACACTGTCACATGCACATACATATGCATGCATATGCATATAATACAATATAATAATACATAATACATATATATACATATATATAATAGGATATTATACATATGTTATTGATCAGGTTATGCGCATACGTATGCGCATGCATGCATATATGTATATGCATGCATTAATGCATGTACACATTGGCATGTATGTATTATGTATATATAATGTAATATTAATGATGACCATATGTATTATGTATATATGTAGCATGCATAATATGCATATATATATGTATGTTTGCCACAATATATTAATGTACATATATATTGTATATATTATAATATATACATACATATTATTATGTAATAATATAATAATATTATTATATATACATGACACATATATATGCATGTATAATATATACATTATATACATGTAATACATATATGTGTATATACATATAATATATATATATACATGTATTATTATTATATTATATATATATATTATAATATATATATATTATATATATATATAATATACATATAACATATATATATATATATATATATATATATATATATATATATATATATATATATATATATATATATATATATATATATATATATATATATATATACATATCTTATATATATGAAAATAATAATATTAATAATGTGAGTGTATGCATGTAAACAATGTGTCATAGGTAAGTCATTAAACATAAAAAAATTGTTTTGCTTCCGATTTCGTTGCGATCTATACCTCGTAGTTTTCAAGATCGTATTGCACAGAGTATTTTGGGCACGTCATCTGTAGACAAAAATCGGCCTCGCCATCTCCAACCACATTCTTCTCCAGGAATACTCCCAATAACTCCAACTTGAGCCTAGAAACACATTTGTTCGTTGTTGTGTATCGTATGTGATTGTGTTTCTTTGTGCGACTGCGTAACGACACGAATAGCGTTACTGGTTTCCTGCTGTGACCCATCGTTCCAGATATTGCGCACGATTTAAAGTTATATCAATACGCATATTTATTTTTCAAATATGGATGGTCACATCTACTTGTTACTGTCGTGTGTGTGTACTAAATATATATATATTAATTCTTTTTTAGGAATGCATTCCGATAGATTGTTCTGGTGAGTACAGGTATATTTTTCCGTAGAAAAGATTTTAGCTAAAAAAAGCTAAGTAGAATTATGCGATGCTGTTGGAAGAGCAGCAACAAGCTATGGCTTTTTGGACAAATCAGAAATTAGAACCGTCATCAATCTTCGAAAGAGCTTCCAGAAGCCGAAGTGAAGTATTCGGTACATGTATTTATTATGCTGCTGCGAAATAGAAGTTCAAGGCTAAAAGCCGAACAGCCGAGAAACTTGTGACTTTAACCGGTGACAAAGATCAAACAAGTTGCGGATACTAATATATATACACTCCGCACCTTCATGCACCTTTCATATCTGCGATTTACAATTTTTCTTAATATAAAAATATTACTCGGACTTTTTTAGTATCCTCACTCACGATGCTGTCCACATTGTCCGTTCGAGGGTTCCGCTCCAGTGCCGTTGGGGCGTGCTACACCGCGAGGGCTTTATACAGCTCAGTGCCAGATGTAAATCATTCTTCTGTACACAGTACCTCCAAGGATAGTGTATCTACGCCTGAACAGGAAAAGCATATGTATAAGCACACACGAGCACATGTAGGCAAGGCTATCACACCCTTTTCGGATGTGGTTATCTCACACGCTAGTGGCACACACGTAACTACTATGGATGGCCGTAGGTACTTGGATTTCACCTCGGGCATTGGGGTGGTCAACACAGGTGTGCTCATATAGCTACATGACCTTTGCGGAAATCCGCTGCTTCAATTCTAATTGACATCCCTTTGGTGCTGCTTTGCACTGCAACCTAGGCCTGTATTCTGTTCGGGTGTTGACTTTGCGTATGCATTACTCATAACTCACCGTTGAAGATTTAGATTTTAATATCTGACTTGTTAATCGAATATATATATATATATATATATATATATATATATATATATATATGCTATCTTTCTTGACTTGCGGCGTCTAATATCTATTCACTTCACTATATTTCATATGGCACATCTTTTATTCGTATGATCGTACGTGCTTTAAGCAAAAGCAATAAAGCGACCTACCCTTTGTGCGTTTTTATAATCAAATACGCTGCTGTAGGAAACTATATTACTATGTATAGTAAGGATTTCACGATTTTGCTAAACATATTGTGAGAGAATACCATGTTTTTCTTTCAATTTTTTTGGAACGATTCACACTCATCTATAATCTGATATGGCACTGATAGAAGATACTGTGCCGAGTGTGCGCGATTTTCAATTATGCAGCTTACCGCCTTAGTCTCTGTCAGTGCTTACACGTGGGTTGATAAATGGTACATAGCCTATCACGAAGTCAATCCCAAAGCCAACTGATGCTAGTCTTTTAACTACATTCAAGATTCATACCCTCATCGTGTCATGTCGTATCAGAGCACGTTTGTACATACTCAGTTTGTTACCCTTGCTCTGGTGCAGGTCACTGTCACCCTAAGGTGGTCAAGGCTGCCCAGGAACAGACCGGAAAGATCATCCACAGTCAAGTCAATATATTCTCATCCGAGATTATGGGCGACCTAATAACACCCCTGCTGGATGTCATGCCAGACCCTTCTTTGGACTCGTTCATTTTCTGGAACTCCGGTGCCGAATCAGTTGAATCCGCGATAAAGCTAGCGCGCAGCGTGACGCGTAAGAACAATGTCATCGTCTCACACGGAGGCTATCACGGACGTACCTTTGGCACTATGGCGCTCACCACCTCTAAGACTGTCTACAGTGCCGGGTTCGGGCCCACTGTCCCTGGGGTGTTTGTGACGCCTTTCCCGTACGAACGCCAAGTGCCTGCCCACAGTCACAGTGACATGACCTCATACTGTCTGGAAAGCCTGGAGTTGCTGTTCAAGCAGCAGACAGCGGCAGAGGACACCTGTGCCATCATCATGGAGCCCGTATTAGGCGAGGGTGGGTATGTGGCACCTCCTCCTGATTTTCTAAAGGAAGTGAAGCGAATGGCCAAAGAGAGAGATGTCTTGTTCATTGCTGATGAGGTCCAAACAGGATTCGGTCGAACTGGGAAGATGTTTGCGGTCGAGAACTTCGATGTGGTCCCGGATATCATGGTCATGGCTAAGGTAGGTCTTGGCTTGTCTCAGATTGGGAAAGTTTTGAACTTTAAGATTTTGTCTGTGCTACGTGACTGCCGTCAACATGTGTGGTCAATTGAGTGATCGATGTAGAAGATTCAATTTGTATAATTCTGGCGCCTATATTTGTTTCATGTCTTGCGTGTATTTTTGCAATTATATAAGGGTCGTGAATACCAGCAGAAAAAGTTGTGGATCAATTGTCTGGTATAATTCTGAACTATTCAATGCATATGTATGAGAATACTCTTGCTGTTTGTGAACCGCTTTTCTTTCTACTTTTGTGTTTTTGCTTGTTCTAATCATGTGTCACGGGGGGGTTTTTTTTGAATGAAGCTTTAATTTGTTTAACTACGAGATACTTGCGAAGCTAACAATGACAATAATGGAATATACTTTTAAATACACACAATGGGTAGTCCAGGGTGTTGCTTTTTATATATCTCACTTTCATATGGACGAGTGATAATTTCTATACAAGCAATAACAATGACATATTATACTTAGTGGATGCACATAATGTGTAGTCCAAGGTATTTTCTTTTGTATGTCACTTTTGAAAGTGTAGGTGTCAGTGATCCCGTGCGCGCTTGTGTACTTTTGCCCCTTTCTGTTGATACTGCCATTGCTTACGACCTGTCTTAGTTGTTCTAATATATTCATCTATTCCATACCAATCGTAGGGTCTTGCATCTGGTTTCCCGTTGAGCGCAATTGTGAGCAGAAAAGAGCTGATGGATAAGCAGGTCGTAGGTTCCATGGGTGGCACCTATGCAGGTTAGTGTAGTCTTTTGTCTTTGTCGTTAGTGGTAACAACTATGCTTACATCATAGGTGTATCAACCGTGATTCGCGTATTCGATAGGCTGACTACAGGTCTGACACGGAGCTGCGGTAGAAGCGTTATAGGTCTGGGCTACTGGTGGTTTTAGAGTGCCGTCGAAGTGCAGGTTGTTTCACTATCTAGTGGTACGATCAGAACGAACGCATCGCTAATAACAGTGCGTTTATAATTTGCGATCTAAACCAAACATTCAAAAGCTCTGCATTCCCAGTCATTTTTACGCAATTCAATTTCCGTATGGTGTTTAAAATTCTATTTAAGGGCATCTCGAATATGTGCACTTGGGTTGTGTGAGAAATCACTGTCCTCTCAAGAGCCAATATGAAAATGACAATTTCAGAGCAACCTTTTACTGCATTTGTGAGAGTTTTTAGATTGTGGGCACAGCCCGGTCCTCGTATGCACAATAGTGCAACGCAAGGGCTTTTTGAATACAATTATCGAACCGCATTGTCGCATTGTCGCTGCCTAGCATTAGTATTTCATAGTGTGGTTAACATTACCCTCGGCTCATCAATTCCAAACTGGGTGCCTTTTTCAGGTAACGCGGTAGCTTGTGCGGCTGCCAAGGCGACTCTGGAAGTATTCAGAGAAGAGAAGCTGCTCGAGAATGTGAATGCACGTGGCGAACAGATGAGGACGGCGCTGCGCAAGATGCAAGGTATGTGACGTTGGTGATACCCTTGGTGTCAGTATTTTGTGTTTGCTGATACAATTGGGCACGACACGTATAGTCTCAATCAATGCTCTAATACGGCGAACACTTTGCTTTTCGCAGAGAAATACCCTATCCACGATGTGCGAGGACTAGGTCTCATGATCGGATTAGAATTCAACAAAGATGTGCCGGTGAACACCGCAAAGCAAGTAACTGTAGAATGTCTAAACAGAGGCATGATGCTGCTCAACACGAGTGTATTTGAGACCGTACGCTTCATTCCTCCTTTAACTGTCAGTGCGGGTGAGGTAGACGAGGCCATGGAGATCTTTGAGGACGCGCTAAAGGCTGTATTCAATTGATTTTGTTCAACATGTCATGAAGATGTCGAAAGTAAATAAATATAGCAGTATACTACCATTAAGAGATCCCGACGTGTGTCGAGTGAGTAAATTGACACCTTTGTGTCTCGTATCTACTTTTCTGCCGACCGGTTGCAGTGAGTCCGCAGGAACATTCGTTTGCAATAGTAATGACAATATTGT
>LUCW03000564.1:47500-50000 GCA_001586965.3 Sphaeroforma sirkka
TATATATATTATATAATATTGTATATATATATATTACATATATATATATATTATATATTACATATTATATATATTATTATATATATATATATATATATATTATATATATATATTGTTATTATTATATATATATATATATATATTATTATTATTATATTGCCAATATATGTTAATATTATATACATGCATATATATATATATATACACATGCATATTATTATATACAAACACATATACATGGCACATATGTACATTGCACACACACACCACACATACAACATGTACATCATTGCATTACACACATGCACAATAAACACATACACATTTAACACACACATGCATACATTTACAAAACATGCACACATACACACAACACACACATATCATCACATATTCATTATAATATTACACGTCACATTACATGCCATTATTGATATTATGTATATTATTATATATATATAATATGCAACATTATAATACTGCATTACATGCATTATTATATTATATATATATTATTACATATATACATACATATACACATAAACATATGTATGCATGCATGCATGCATATGTATATACATATATTATGCATACATATGTATGTATGTATGCATGCATAAATTATATATTATATTACATTACATGCGTACGTGTGCGTGCGTTGTCCGTGTGTCCGTGTGTGCGTGTCCTGTGTCCTGTGTCCTGTGTCCGTGTGCGTGTGTGTGCATATGTTTCAGGTAGTGTCCAAACACACAGCACATACATACATATTATTGCTGCGTGTGATGTGTCCTGTCCCTTGTCCCTGTGTCCGTGCATTTCCATACATATACATTACATGTATTATGTATTATATTATTATATATATATATATATTATTCTTATTTTTCCATATATTATTATTATATACATATTATATATATATATATATAATGTGCATGTATGTATATATCCCATTATTCCATATATACAGAAACATGCATATCTTAACGTATATGCATATTACATATTATATTGCATGTGTACGTGCGTGTGTGCATGTGCGTATGTATGTATATACATGCACATATACGCACATAGCATGACATATATTATTATATATTATTATATTATATTGTGTGTGCATGTGTGTGTATGCATGCATGCATGCATGTGCATACGCAATAACACATATGTGTATATGCATGTGTATATACATATGTGTGTAAGCTTGTATGTCGATGATATATATATTATTATATATATATATATATATATATATATATATATATATATATATATATATATATATATATATATATATATATATATATATATATATATATATATATTATATGTGTGTCTGTGTCTGTTTTTGTGTCTGTGTCTGTGTCTGTGTCTGTCATCCTGTGTCTGTGTCCGTGTTTGTCTGTTTTTCTGTGTCTGTTTCTGTGTCTGTATCTGTGTCTGTGTCTGTGTCTGTATCTGTATCTGTGTCTGTGTCTGTGTCTGTGTCTGTCTGTGTCTGTGTCTGTCTGTGTCTGTTTCTGTTCTTGTGCCTATCGCTGTGTTTTTTTGTTTGTATGTGGGTCTGTACTCACGTATGTTCTCTATTGGTTTTTGTGCTTATAGTACACGACTATTTTTCTGTATCTATTTATTCAGTCACATTCTGTATCTATTTATTCAGTCACATGAATCCTTGAGTGCTTATGTACCTTCATTATACTTTATCTTGGACTTTAGCTTCACTTATTTAGTATTCAATTCTCCTCGACAGGCGTATAAAACGGCAGTTGATGACGCTGCCCAAGCGGAGTGCGAAAGGAAGTGAACCTTTACAATACATTAGTAGTATCGCAAAAGGAGCAGATTTGCGGTGTGACGATCCGGACGAAGATGAAGTTCCTCTTATTCTTGCCACTGAGTGGGCTGCTCGCGCAAGATTCGTGCGCACTAAGACTATCAAAGCCATGTCTATCGCCGTGTGGCACGAAGAGTTGAGAATGGCCGAGGTTGTCGCCGCAAGCGGGGCCTTCATTGGGCCTATGGCCCTGCACGCTCGAGGGATGGAACTGTTGACGCCAGAGGAAGCGATGTATCTGGCTGAGAAGCGAGAACTGGAAATATTTGTGGCTGAATCTAAAATACCTCTGTCTTTAGAGCAAGCACGTATTCTACTGCTGCAGAGTGTACCATCCCAAATATACAAGGTACTATGGTTCTTGTTGATTACGTAAGCTGTGTTTGAGTGTTACAACGCTCAGGGTGATATTGAATTCACAAACGCTCGATTCCGATTACAAGACTTCAAGTAACAATCGGGGCACAATTTTCCACATTCTCACAGACATATGGGTACCTCAAACGATTAGGTTTCGTGGTACGACAACACAATGTTGATCGATGGCGCGAATTATCAACTGCCGATAGAGCAAAGGCCTCGTTAGATCCGAGTGCAAAGGATCAACCGAATGACTCCGCCCCTAATTGCGAAAGTACAGATAAAAAACCAGTAGGT
>LUCW03000564.1:55000-67967 GCA_001586965.3 Sphaeroforma sirkka
GTTGCTGCCTGCTGAATCGCCATGGCGTCCGGCGCATGAAATAATCAAGTACAGGTGGCAGAAATACAATTAAAATAAAATAAATCAAAGATACCTGGAACATAAATAGATATGACTTGGTCGAAATTTCTCTACAAGATCGAAGAAAGTGCAGTCGCTATGCTCTGGTATCAATCAATCAACGCCGGTAACTTGCCACAATATTTTGATTCAATTCTCACTTTCGCCTTATATACGTGCATTCAGCAAAGTGGATTTAAAACTTCGATTTGAGACATCTTCATACGTGTAGATGAAATTATATGCGTGCGTGCATCTATATATATATATATATATATATATATATATATATCCTTTATATATATATATATATATATATATATATATATATATATATATATATATATATATATATATTATGTTATATACATAAATATATATATATATTTATATATTATATATATATATATATATATATATATATATATATATATATATATATATATATATATATATATATATATATATATATAATGATTCCGTATGTAAAGACATACTCTTTATGTTCATACCGGTCAATACGCAAGTTAAATAGCAATATGTATGCTATACAGAGAAGCGCTTATCTGCTTTGTCGTAACGTACATATGCACGTACACGTACACGTACACAGACACGTGCATAAGTAACATACGTGCACAAGTACATTTACGCATGCCCACTGAAAGCACATGTCTGAAATGCAAAAAGAAGTATATATGATTATGACTCGATGCAGGCATAGAGTATTGATTGTGTCGCATATACAACCTTAAAGTACAAAACTAATCATACATACACATACCCTAGCGTGTATTGACAGTGAAACACTAGAGGGTGCGAACAAATCGATTGGTCAGTGGCAGACGAAACGTAATACAATTAATTAACACAATCATGAGAACAGATGTTAATATTAAGCTCCGAGATTTTTGTGGGTCGGCTAGTTGGATACCTCTACAGCCGTATGACGCATAAGTATTTTATCGTACATTGGCCCACAGGACTAGCACTTAAATGCACACACATAAGCACTATATCGCTCGCAGAGAGCAACACCTAGGAATAATATGACCTTATTCATACTATAATGACACAGTTGAACAGTTTACTCATTTGACCCCGACCTAGGAATAGACCCTTTTTCGCCCTGCGCACAATTATCGCATCGAGTACGTTGAATACTACCTAAACCCAACCTGACGTTTCAACGAAGTTGCCAAATACATCTCGGAAAGGTTTGACGAATCTGACAATATCTTAGCAGTAATCGTTACCGGAAATAACCTGTCTTGTTATTGGGTATACATGGATTTTAATAAACACCAAGAAACGCGTCGCATATACATATAAACTTCACACGACTCAATCATATCAGCCAGAGCAACGGGATCTAATCTAATACCTAATCAGCCCTTAAGCCGGCCAGTCTGTTCACCAGATCGTCTTCCACTTCCGCATCTGCCGCCGGCTTGTTCATGGCTGCACTGGGCAGTGAGGAGGCTACCTCGACACCAATCTCGTCCAGTACTTGGTTGAGAATGTCCTCGGCATCGTCCTCATCCGCCTCCATAACACCTTCAATGGTATCATTCATCATCTCGCCATTCATCTCCATCATCTGCGATTGCTTCTCAAAGTCCATCATGGTCTTCTGCACCTTTTGCGGATTCATCTGTTTATTTGTCGCCGCCATGGTCTTTGTGGTACCTGCCATGGCCTTAGTCATCGCTACATTCGCCTGCATAGACGTAGCCTGTGCAGAGATGTCGTTCAGCTTCGCACTCGCAGCATACGACTTCTCTCTCTGTTTTCTCACCATAACCAGCTGTTTAGCTAGAGCGGTCGCTTGTACCTTGTCTCCCTTCTGTGCCGCTCGCTTTATCGAGCCTTCCAGCTGCTTCTCCTGCTGTTCTAATTTGGCCCGATCGCGTTCCATTTGCCTGCTCGACCTGTTCAGCTCGCGTTTCTGCTCTCTGAGCAACTCTTCGGGTGTCTTTTTCTTGCGAAACATGATGTTCTAGTTGTAGTAGGAGTATGTAGATAGTCGGCGCAGATGGATGGATATATAGTAACTAGTATGCGTCTGTTTTGAGGACTACGCATTTGAAATTGGTTGATTTGTATGAGAAGTCAAGGCTCTACTGATCTCTACAGAGTTGTTGAAAATATTCAGATAAATATTTGCAAATCAAATAGACATTTGGACATGACTCATGGGGGTACACTAGTTGTGTAGGCTGTATTTATTTACCGCTGTAGTCTGTACATATACGCACTGCAAGCAGACACTTCCAAATACAACAGGGTCATACCCGCGAATATAATACAAGTGTCATACGGTGCTCACAACAAAATACAATTATGACAGCTGGTATGTGGATGTTCTCTTTTTTTATTCCTGCGTGTAGCTGTTGACTTTGATAAGCCTGTAGATGCAGTCACTTTGGCAGTCACTTGACCACTGTCATCTCGGCCCTTGTACAACTGCTGTCGCAATTTTACTGTCTACATAAGTAAAAGGAGAGTAGATTCGTTTTTGACAGAATTAGAAAAGCGATATTCAAAAAGGTTTCCCTTTTGAAATCACACCGCACGTAGTGAATAGACACTTTTCCTGCAGGATATGGAATGTAGCGAGTAGACAATTCTTCTGCAGGATATGAATAACTAAGACCACTCAACGCTTCGTCGCACATACCACCTTCGCATTTAGTTGTACCACGGAACTTCGTACTGCTCGATGAGTTAGAGAAGGGCGAGAAAGGAATCGGGGATGGATCAATCAGCTATGGGTTGGACGGTGACGATTTCTCAACTATGTCATCGTGGTATGTAGGCTGTTTAGTCTGTGCCAATCTCACTTTCGATATAATATATCCATTTACTAGAAGGCGCGATTGAATATAATCCTTAGTATTGTATAATAATTGTACATTTCAATTCTCTACTCGTATGCAGGAACGGCACTATCCTTGGCAGGCCGTCGGTATGTATATCAGTTGTGGAGCTGTATGTATTGTCATTTCGTCAGCCATATTTAATAGATAGTACCTCGGATCTTGGCCTTCATCCTTTGTCCCCAAATATCACCACTTTCTTACTAAGTTCATCGTTTCAGCGCATTTAATTTTATATATATATATATATATATATATATATATATATATATATATGTGTGTGTGTGTGTGTGTGTGTGTGTGTGTGTGTGTGTGTGTGTATTCTATATATATATATATATATATATATGTGTGTGTGTATACATACTATATATATATATGTGTATGTGTGTGTGTGTGTGTGTGTGTGTGTGTGTGTGTGCGTGGGTAGGTGGGTGGGTGTGGGTGTGGGTGTAAGTGTATATACATATATATATACTGCATCTCATATATGTATTTATACGTCTATATATCTACCACAGTCCGCTTTCGAGAACAGAATATACAGTTTGAAAATCCACTGCGGCCCGGAATACCCTGACAAGCCCCCAACTGTCCGATTTCTAACCAAAGTCAACCTTAAATTCGTGGCAAGCGACGGACAGGTAAGTTTTACTTTCTTGCTCTATTGAATACTCCACAATTGGGCACAATATAATATATTACTTATAGCACTTATTTGTATATCATTTCTCTTATCACCTGTACCTGCTACTATTTGGTAGAGTCATAGGGAAGTTGTCTCTTACTCTAAAGCACCTTAATGTCATTCGAAACGCTGAACATAGATACTGGTATCCAGAGTTTGCCCGAAATGGACGTACTTCGCATTCGTGTATTTGCATTCCCGATTGTCACATGCGCATTTAAATTGTTTTTGCACTTTCGATATACCTTTAGGTGAACATGAGCAAGTTGAAAAGATTGTCACCTTGGTCGCGGAATTTCAGAATGGAGGATATCCTGAAAGAAATCAGAGAGTAAGTATTTGTTTGCCCTGAGTATACTCGAGTAGGCTGTCTACTTCTCGGTTTTATGAACTTGTATCACGGGCCTTGCTTATTATATTTCGCTTCTCGTACTTTGCTTTTTCTATCTGCAGTAATATGGTGTCACGAGAGAACGCTAAGTTGTCCCAACCGGCGGAGGGCACGATGTACTAATATTAAAGTAAATTTAAGTTTTCGCTGGCGACAAATTTCCCCCTTTACTTTCATTACTCTAAATGAATTTTGCTTCTCAAATACGAGTAGAGTGCAGCATGCTATCAAGATCTATATTCAAACTTAATATCGCTGATGATCATGTTTGCAATCTCCTGATTGCAACTTTTTATATGCATTTATGCAAGAATGTCCCAGTGTTTGATGTTATAGTTATCCAATGTATCAGAAAGTATACAATGTAAGTTTCATTTTACTGTATATAGAATGCAATGTCATTCCGCGATTGTCACATTCCTTTGTAATTGATTCGGGCTCGTTTCCTTCCGCTAGTTGTAGATTGCACTTCTGGATACACATCCTTAGTATCAGAAGTATGAAATACCGCTATCGCCTCATCACTACCAGATGTTTTAGGAGTCGTCTTTTGTTTCTCATCTTCCGTCAGCTGCCTTTTTGGAGCGGACTTTACGCGCTTTTTAGCCGTGGTTGTGCTGATCGCTGCACGGTGAAATTCGACTTCAATGATGCCGGATTTTAATTTGTTCTCCCTGTGAGTGTTAGATATGAGAAATTGTTCGTCATGTTATTGATTTGATGCGAACATGTCGTTTCTTACAATTGCGTGAGTTTACCCGCAGTAGGCCACATTTACCGATTTTGTTCTACGATTGAGGTGCATTTGGTGAAATCCTTCGTAGAAAACACGCATACCGCACGAATCTCCACTCGTCGTTGTTTCCTTTAAAATCTTGCAATCCTTCCGGTGTGACAACTCGACTGCATATTATGTGGCGCACCATTGCGCCTCTGGCTTCTTTCGCAAACACACTTGGACCCGGAAGAGAGATTGAATAGATGGGGTAGTCCAATGCTTGCTGAAAATACATGGGGGAAAAGAAGCACATATTGTTGAGGGTATATTGAAACTGGGGTAGTCCAATGCTTGCAGAAAATACATAGGGGAAAAGAAGCACATATTGTTGAGGGTATATTGAAACTGGGGTAGTCCAATGCTTGCAGAAAATACATAGGGGAAAAGAAGCACATATTGTTGAGGGTACATTGAAACTGACGTATTTTATCAGAGGCACGTATGTGTTTTTGGTTAAATTCGTGATGACTGCGTCACAGAGTCAATAGAAGGCTTACCATGTTCACTGATTTAGAGTATTCTTGGCTTGCGCAATTAACTATGAACCGCTCTTCTTCAGGTAGACTCCCGACTACTTCGTTTACCATCTTGGTATTCATTTCAACCCAGAATTTATCCATGCCTAACAAAGAACACAGAGGAGGAGATGGTTTCAGACAAATTCATCAAATTGCCAGATATCAGGAATTTCTATATTAAAATGTTGCCTTGGTGTTTTCCGCGAGTGCGTAATTAACTAAGACTGTCTCGACAGTAGCGCGATAAGCAAACATCTAAATTGTAATGACAATATGATTACATACCTACCTCCTTCTTTCAGTTTTTTGCTCATGTCCAATCTGTATGGCTTGATGTTATCTAGAGGACGAAGATGGCCATAGAGACCAGACATGATGCGTAAGCGATCTTGCATCCAATCCAAATCCTCAATCGACATAGTCTTTGCCCCTAGACCCTTCGTTCCAGGTCAGTTTGGTTGGAAAATGCACGTTGCTGATCAGATGAGAATATACTGAACTTTACATGATAATAATATCATTATTGTGCAAATGTAATAGTTCGACCGACAGTATATGACAGAAGCCTGTGGGATACACACCTGGAAAGCGGGTCCATTTAGAGCAAGACACGCGGGTTTTGTTTCGGCCTCGTCCCATGCTTGGTAGCTGCACGTGTAAAAATATACAGAAGATATTGCAGGACAATAAGAGCGAGATTAAACCATTACCAAGCCTAAGATTCGGAGTTTATTTGAGTACCTTTGACACAAGACTATTTTTAATCGAGAGAGTGCCGACAGCTCCAATCTTGACCAACGATTCTGAACATACACATTGCACCCATTTCTCTTCGAATTAAGCTAAGAATTTCCACGAGCGTGGAAAATTGATATTCGAGCGTCTTCAATGAAGATAGATATACGCTGTCATAGGACATAGATAATTCCAGCGCTATGGTACGTAGTACATTTGGAAAGAACAATACTCAATTTTCCACAAAGGCATACAAACAAAGGTCTGTGGATATTTATGTGTGTCATAGTACGATTCCTAAAACTCGTAATTGAGAAATTATCGAACCATTTCAAGTATTATAAGGGCTTACCGGTCGTAGTTGAGTGCTGCGAGGGGCTCAGAGACGCCTAGCAGGGTTTTCACTTGCGACTTATTTAATTTTTTGAGATCTCTTACCAACTTGTCTGCTATCCCTGAAGCGATATAGGTAACAATAGTCAACATACTGATGCTGCACTGTTTTACACGCGCAGACAGTTGAGCTTTTAATATAAATATCATGTTAATAAAATACACACATAGTACAGTCGGTTTGTATGTACAAGCTAAAAAACAAACACCGAATCCGTCCGCATCAAAATCTGTGGATAAAGTAAAGTCGGGGATGCGTGCTACAATGTTATTGAAGTCTGGAAATCGAGCCATCTGCGCTTCATGTGCTTGCACGTGTCAATTCTTCTATATCATAGGATGATCTGCAGCATGTGTGTTATAGATGGTTCGTAGCGACCACAATAACGAATATTATAAAGCAGTCTGCTGATGTGCACAGGCATAGCTATCTGACACTATGAAGAAACTAAACAAACCTGGTGTAAACAAAAACCAAAGAACACAAAAGGCAGTAAACAACAGCATTGCTGCAGCCTATCAGACCAGGCAGGCAGTTTTCTGTGACGAATTGTACGCTTAAAAAGGTTCGATGAAATTTCGATCTATGCATATATCTCAACTACAGACGATTCTGTACCTTCGTACACTGGTGAGGTTGTTGCAAGCTTTGCAAATGTGTGAGGGGAGAAGTCCAAAGCCTTCGCTGGCGAGAGAAGTATTACTGGCATGTTGAGCTATATCTTTGTGGTAGCCTAGAAACAGACTGATTATATCTGTGTGGTAAGTAGTCTATAAACACACGCTGACCAACAACGTTTTTAAACGTGATCTGTGACATTCAAAAATATAGCGAAATTTTTGAACGATGTGAGGTGCAGAAAAAGCCCGCGAAAATCTGGTGACTCGAAAATGCACTCCAAACTCACCAAGAGAGAGACCTGATAACTAAAATAAATACAAAAATATAAAACATACATGCAGGTTATATTGCAGTACATGTATTATATGTAGGTACTCCTGGTGTCTCCTCGTTACCGGATTGACAAGCAAGAACTGACTACTAAGAATCCCCGGCGCAGTCTTACATTGTCGCGTGTATCGTTGTGTATCAGTTGTGTATTAGTTGTGTATCCTCGGAACAGTGGGTGTGGCTTTATACTTTTATATCCACTATACACAATCTTTTAGTTTTGTACATATTGTTATTGCACTCGTAAGCAATTACGTCACGATGGCGAGAGATGACTACGAAAGTAAAGACAAACACGAGAGCAGACGTCGAAGGGACAGCGAAAGCAGCCGGGCGACTAGCTCTCGTAAGAGAGACAGTGACCGTAGCAGAGATAAGAGGGATAGTGTATCCAAGCGAGATGGTCGAGAAGTAGGTCGAGAGAGAGGGGATGCAGATGGAGATAAGAAGAGGCGAGGCGGGGACAGGGATGAGGTTAAAGATGATCGAGATGATCGAGATAAGGACAGGCGGCATAGGGACAAAAGCAGGGAAAGAAGCAGGGGCAAAGAAAGGGAGACAGATGATACAAGCAGGAGTAGGGACCATGCCAGAGGCAACGATAGAGATAGAGATAGAGATACCAATAGGGAGAAATACAGGGAAAGCAGGTCGAAGCATTCTAGCTCGCGTGTGAGGTCTAAGTCGAGGTCGCGGTCGCCTATCAAGCGGAGTGATCATAGAAAAAAGTCAGCTAGTGGCGTAGCGATGTCGGAAAGTGAGGCAGATGCGGGGCTCAACGGAGCACAAGTACAGTCGCGCATACCTCTATCTCTTGGAGATCTGATGAAAAAGAAGGAGGAGAAAGAGCAGCTAGCGAAGCCAGTGTTTCTTACCAAAGCGCAACGGGCCGAGATTGCCCTCAAGAAACGGCAAGAGGAAGTGAAGGCACAACGGGAGAAACAAGAAGAGCTCAAGCAGGCACATGTGGATCTGTTATCCAAGGCACGCGAGGAATACTCGGAAGTCACGGGTAGACGGGGGGGAAGAGACGACCGGTACGACAGGGACAAATATCGCTCGAGGGATTACGGAAGGGATCGAGATAGAGATACAGACAGAGGTAGGGATAGAGACAGAGACAGGGATAGGGATGGGGATGGGCGATCGCACAGAAAAGATAAGACTGACGGTGCTGGTACGAGTGAGGTGGACCGGGTGAAAGATCTGGCCGATTCATACAATATTTCACAGAAGGAACTCGAGGCTGAACAGAGGGCGATCAAGGAGAGGTACATAGGTGCGACCAAGCAGAAGCGCAGAGTCAGACGGATGAATGAGAAGAAGTTTACTTTCGACTGGGATGACGCAGATGATACAGGCGCAGACCACAACTCACTGTACAGCGATAGACACCATGTCCATGCCATGTTTGGGCGGGGACACATGGGTGGTATTGATGTGAGACAGCAGCGCAAGGAAGCAGACGCCTTCTACTCAGACTTTCTGGGAAAGCGCCGCACGGGTATGTCTTTTCAGTATATTATGTATTCCATCGTCCGGGTTCAAGATTATCCTGAGTACCATGCATAGTGACTATGCGTGCTATGTATATATAGTGGCGCATTGCTACTTTATTTGACTTGATGTGGTGAATTCACGTAGAGTTTGAGTACATACGTATATGGGGTAAATGGATCTGCAATCATTGTATGATCGTATAAGTATATACAGTTATTATCAAATCGAATATGTGGCATTGTACTTATCCCTTCTTTGTATTTAGTGTGTTACAAGACGAGGCGAGCTACTGTCAGGGCGTGCGTGCTGTTTTTCTGCTGTATTTGCTATTGCGACTTCATCGCTTACGTGTTCTAGCCATCTACCTGCATTTAAATGAAGTTTTGTGCACGATTGAACACTAGTTATCAATCCACTTTGTGGGTGGATGTACTGTTGCCTCGTGTGTATGCCAAATGACTATTCCCCGCTTCATCCGAATAGCAAGGATTTGCTCAGCTGATACTTTCCACCGTGAGTAGTGACCTGAGGCAAGTACCAAATTATTTTTTTGAACTCCTTACTTATATTCGTGATGATTTTCACTGGAACTTTACCCTCTTCAATCGCATTCGGCTTAGAATCATCTACAATATTTACATGCTCTGTTCCTTGCCATCCAAGCCCCACGTAAGGGGTTAAGATATAACGGGAGGTAGAGTGATTGTGGTTTTGATTCGAATCCAAACATGCTTGCTATCAAGCATACTTTATAGATAGAGTCTCGCAGTAAATCACGTCTACTTTTCACCGGGAGTAGCGAGGTGAGGTTCACAAGTACCGAAAAGACGTTTGGTATATATTCTTGTTGACTATTACAACACTCATTAGAAATTCGCCCTCTTTAACCACATATGGCTTAATAATCATCTACAAAATTTTGCAGGCTCTGTTCCTTGCCACGTACACCCCACTTAAGGGGATATGTTAGAACGGGAGATAGTGCGGGTGTAGTTTGATTCGAATGTAAATATTCCTGCTAACAAATACAACACGATAGGTAGAGTGCCCCGCTGTTAATCACGTCTCGTGAGTGGATCTGCAGTTTTGAACATATCATGTCTCACCCCCAATACTCTTTCCACCTCAGACGACGAGAACTCGCGGGAAGTAGAGCGAGTGAAGGCTGCCGAGAACAAGGCGGCGAAGATGAAGCACGACGAACGTCATTGGTCACAGAAACCGTTGGCTCAAATGGCCGAGAGAGACTGGCGTATCTTCCGGGAGGATTTCAACATTTCTACACGTGGTGGTAATATCCCACATCCATGGCGGTCGTGGGAAGAAAGCCCTTTGCCTGAAAACGTGAAGGAGGTTATCGCTCAGATTGGTTATAAGGTGAGCGCTAGAAATCCAGAGAGAAATACAAGTACGTAGTCCGTAGGTTGGAGCCGGTGCTTGGAATTAAGTGTGCATGAACTTCCCTTGTTGTATTCTCCTTGTCTACAGTGAGCAGCATAGTATAGTATTTTGGAGAACTCGGGAGCTATACACCTGACACCATGTTTTATTCTATTTTACTTTATGTATCTCCCACCCATATAAATACCTCGCATACCTTGCAGGAACCTTCGCCGATCCAACGCCAAGCTCTCCCCGTCGGACTTCAGAATCGCGATATAGTTGGAATCGCTGAAACCGGTACAAAGTTTTTTTTTAAGCCACTTGCTTTCGAGTTCTGTTAAGCACCCATCTAAATAGTCAACGTTGTGAACATTCGTTGAATGTCCACTTGTTTGAACTATACTTGCTTGTATCGCGCGTATCTGCCTGTGCTTAGTTTGGATTCATTGCCTGTTTATCTTCTTTCTACACAGGTTCTGGTAAGACTGCAGCATTTTTGATACCTATGTTAACTTGGATTACTAGTCTACCGCCGCGAGTGCAAAATCCGAATGACGCCTTCGAGTGTGCCCCGTATGCTGTTATTCTCGCGCCCACCCGAGAACTGGCGCAGCAGATTGAGGAAGAGTGTGAGAAATTCGCGAAGCCATTAGGTATCACTGCTGTAGCTATCATCGGAGGTGCGGATATGCAAAACCAGGGTAGCATGCTCAAGGTTGGGGTTGACATTGTCGTGGCCACCCCAGGTCGATTGAAGGATATGCTGGAGAATCGTTACCTGGTGTTGACCAAATGTACTTATGTAGTTATGGACGAAGCAGACAGGATGATTGATATGGGTTTTGAAGCGGAGGTCCAAGCCATTCTGGACTATATGCCGGTGACCAATACGAAACCTGAAGACGATGAAAAGTCAGACGGATTGGAGGCGGATTTCAAGATGGTAAATCTGTCTTAACTACATATTGTGTGCTCTTTTCTGCGTGTGACTATAATATTTGAAAGCCGCTCGATTTTTGTACCATGGTAATAGTTGTGCCTACACGCCCCTTGAGTATTAGCTCCTAGGGCAATAGGCTAGACGCCCGCACCATCTTACTTCCGCCCCACTGAGATATATATTTCTGTTCCCCGCACATGATCTCACAGGGTACAGAAACCAAGTTCCGTCAGACGATCATGTTTTCCGCCACAATGCCGCCGTCGGTCGAGCGGTTGTCGCGGAAGTATTTACGTAAACCGGCGCACGTCATTATTGGAACGGCCGGTAAGGCTGTGGACCGGGTCGAGCAGCGAGTCGAGATGATGAGTGACTCTAAAAAGCGAAAACGTATCGCAGAAATACTGCAGAGCGGAGACATACCTACGCCCATCATTGTGTTTGTCAACCAAAAGAAAGGTTGCGATATGCTCGCGAAAGGGCTGGATAAGATGGGCTATCGGTCGGTCACGCTACACGGTGGTAAGAACCAGGAGCAGCGTCAATCGGCGTTGCAAGACTTTAAGGATGGGCATGCGGATATTTTGGTTGCTACAGATGTCGCCGGTAGAGGATTGGATGTCAAGGACGTAGGTGGGGTGATCAACTACGATATGGCGAAGAATATACAAGATTATACTCATCGTATCGGACGTACCGGTCGTGCAGGCAAGACGGGTATCGCTATCACATTCTTGACCCCTGAGGACGGCAACACCTACTACGATCTGAAGCAAATGCTGATCGCCTCATCAGGTATGGCTTCACATCTCATTAGCAGAACGGCACTATCCTCACAACTCACAATCTGTAATCTGATTATATTTAAATACTGTTACGTACTCGCGCGTCGCGTATGCGCGTATGAACGTATCTCATTAATTTATCATACTACTCATTTTTTTTTTTAAATCTCGTTCTTCTTTGGTACAGTGAGTACGTGTCCATCGGCACTGTCCGCACATGCCGAGGCTCAGCATAAACCCGGAACTGTTCTGAATAAACGCAAGAAGGAGGAAACTCTTCTGGTCAAGTAAAATAGCACTTCTCCCGGCAGCACCGCGTCGGAAGCGTCCACATTTTCATAGTCTTCTATTTGCCCAATTAGGAGGCTGTATAAACTAAATAGACAGGATACTAGTTTGAAATTTTAGACTGACTATACTCTTGTGGTAGGTCAGAATCTCTAGACTATACTTCAATTTATTCGACAGCCCGATATGTCCAGGTAAAATAGTCTATATCATCCATATAGCTTACATATAGTTTGTCACTGCACACCGAATGTAGATTCCACGAACTTGTTTCATTGATCCGACGAACTTGTTTCAAGGGTGCAATTGTCCGTCACTGTAAACCCATTTTTTCGTATAGAATCGTCGATGTAATACTTCAGAGACGAGAAATAAAGAAATATATATATACAATAGATTGCAATGGTAATTCTACCTGACTTTCATGATCCATTGTCATTTCGTACAATTTTGTCTTATTGATGCAATACGCAACTCTATATCAAAGCGTTAAAAGGAGAACAATTGTCGGTTTAGATTGCAAGATAAATAGATAGTTACTTTAATTCACTCTGTACTAATTAACTAACAGTTATGTAGTTGGTACTTAAATTATCAGCCACTATGGAATTTTACCCTGTGCATTCAAATCTACTACTCTCACTAGTCTATATCGACTAGTAGAGGCCCTCTCTGGA
>LUCW03000565.1:0-12710 GCA_001586965.3 Sphaeroforma sirkka
GTGTGCCAGTGTCAGAGATGATAAGAATAGCATAGTACCTTATGTGTACAGCATTGTCCTCGAGAGTTCGAGCGTTGTACTGGCATTTTATCCTCGAGGCTAGAGCATTGTACTGGCATTTATCCTCGAGAGCTAAGAGCATTGTGCTGGCATTTATCCTCGAGAGCCGAGCTAGTGCTGGCATTGTGCTGGCATTTTGCATTTTACCTCAGAGAGCTAGAGGACCCGATGTGTACGTCTCGAGCGACCCGTCGTGTTGTTAGAATTCTTGAGCTACTGTTCATCTGTCAGCATATAGGAGTTTGGCAAAGTACAATATAGGACTGTATGTTGTATGATCGAGAAAACCCGCCAGTGGCAGAAAAACAAAACCATTAACCCGCTTTGTTTCAAGAACAATTGCCCAAGGAGTTGTTTGATTGATTTCGCTGTGTTATACTCCGAAGCAAGAGTGGCTCATTTAACCTCAAGTGAGCTTGAGCCGCTGACGATTTTCCCTCATGAGCTCGGAGTGCTAACCGTTTATTCTCGTGAGCCTGAGTGGCTGGTTTATACTCAGGGAGCCAGAGTCGCTGCTTTTTTATACTCAAGAGCCTCTCGAGTGGCTGGTTTATACTCGGGAGCTAAGAGTTGCTGGTTTATACTCGGGAGCTAGAGTCGCTGCTTTTTATACTCAAGAGCTCGGCTTGATTTATATCGGGAGCTAGAGTTGCTGGTTTATGCCCAGAGCTTGAGCTCGATATCCGAGAACAAAGTTATATTGAAGATAAAGTATTAGACTTGTGCACGTTGGCGCTTACGTGTCCGTGTTACATTGGCTTTGTGGTAGGCCATGATATCGTTGGCATCATCAAAAGCTTCTGCTGTTTCCCACGTTGGTTCGCCTTCTCGCCATCCTCACCAGGTATTCTAATTTCCCCGTCTCATCATTCGTACGATGTGTGATAATATGGCGAAACTCCACCCCTCCTTCGGTCCATAAGTCTTCGTTAATTGGTGGGTCTGTGCGTCTATGCACTAAACGGAGGAGTTCCACCCCGTACCGGTTTGGTCTTGAATTCTGGTGGGCGGAACCATCCTTGTTCGCTAACTCGTAGCGTTGGCCGTGTCTAGCTTTGACTACATATGGTCCAAACAATGGCCGCATAGCCTTCGTTGTTCGGCCTTCTGATCGATCGTACCATGACCACATCTCCTTCGTCGAAATGTACCAAGTCGTGAGCATGCAGGCGGTCAAATGTCGTCGTAAAAAGCTTGCCTGTATACTTCTTGGTAATGTGGTGGAGGGTCGGCAATATAGTGTCCTGTAACTGGTCTAATCGTTGTGCCCAGGTGTCATTCGTCATCGGCTGAGAATCCGGTAACTCGTCCGTGAAATCGGCGAACGGAACATGGCGGCGGCCAAAGTACACGCTAAACGGTGCACTCTTATGGCGACGGATATCCGAAGGTTCTGGTATAGCATCGTAAACGGAAGGCGTTCGTCCCATCGAAGGGGAACTGCCTCACAGCATTGTCGAATAGAACGTGTAATCTCCTTGTGACGTCGTTCTGCCGCGCCCAGCACTTGGGGTCGATATGGTGGAGACACCTTATGTAGCATCCCACTTGAACTCCTTCCCATGTCTGTTTGATTTTACATGGGGAAACCATGTTCGCCAAAAAAATCTCTATGAGTGTCTGTGTCGTGGTTTCCTTTGTCTTGTCCGGTGTGGCTCGAAGGATAGAATAGCCTGTGGCGATGTCAAGACGTGAAGAATATAATTGTTCTTGCGTCTGGACTCCAGTGGCATCGGGATGTAGTCCACTTGAATATGGTCCCACGGGTAGCGTGCATCGATGCTAATCATCGGGTGGAAACCTTTACGAAGTGTGTCCTGTCCCAAACATGTGCCACATTGCCGCTTAACTTCTGTGGCTAACTCTGTGTGCCCCTGGCCAAATGTGACCGTTCTGACGAAGTTGTTGGACTGTGTCCGCCGCCCCATGATGTCCTTGTTCGTGTTGCGCTTGCGTGAGTTGCGTACGACGCTGTTTCTCCGCCGGACTCGCTTGTGCAAACGCCGGTTGACCCTCTGCATCTGCCAGTGCCACTGAGATTTCTCGCGCTGTGTCTAAGCACATGACATATTTTGTATGCTTTGGTTCTGCAAAACCAAGTCGCTGTGAAAACAGCGGGTCCAGTTTGAATCCATTGGGAGGACCCACCCGTGCTACTACGGTATGACCCCATGGTGTCTTCCCACATGCGTACTTAGCGTACTTGAGGAACGTGTGTGGTGTCCGTGGTACCAGCACCGGTTCTGTCTGCAATAACTGCTTGAACAGGTCGAACCATGGTGCTCTTGGTACCCATGGTAGACATACTGTGGCCCGTGCGCCGTCGGCTCGTATCTTGCGTAACATCCTGTGTATCTGTTCCCAAGGCGGGTTCATCCATCCATCGACTATCGACCAGTCGTGGGCAAACGCTCCTTCCCCATCATCCTTCGTCCAGAACCGAGGAAGCTGAGCGTTGGTTGGGTCCGCAAATACATCTATGTCATTCGGTCAAAGTGGGAATAACTGCCAGCCGTATACATTATTTCGAGTTCAAAGTGTTGTTGCGCTTGTTCAAAGTAACTAGGGAATAACTGCCAGCCGTCTGTATACATTATTTCGAGTAACTCGTCCTGTTCGTCCTGCTCCGCTGTCCCCTCGTGTACTCTACTTAACATGTCCGGGAGCACATTTGTCTCTCCTGGTATATGCGATATGGTAAAGTTGAATGGCGCGATGATATGATGCCATCTCTGAAGCATCGGATTAAGCTTGAGCTGTGTGTTCATATATACACAAGGGCCTTGTGGTCCGTGAAGACCGCAAACCGTTGCCCATCCAAGTATTCCCTGAAATGTGTCAGTCCATATACCAATGCCAGTAACTCCTTCATAGGTGTGGCGTAGTTCTGTTGCGCATGGTTCAGAGTCTTACTAAAGAACATTAAGTAATGTTTCTTACCGTTGACCCATTGGAATAGCGCTCCCCTAAACCGTAATCGCTAGCGTCGGTTTCCAAGTTCAGAGGAATGCCGTCGACCGGAAAGTGTAACGCCACAGCATTCACCACTGCGTCTTTCATTGCCTGCCACGCCTGTGCATGTCTCTCCTCCCAACGATCACCTATCAACTCCTTTGGTTTGAGTTTGCAAAATTCGCGCAAGGGTGCAACCGTGTTCGCGAAATTAGGCAGATGTTCGTGGAGGTAATTTGCTAAACCCAACGCCGAGGCTATATCTTTGTATCGTTGTGGTGTGGGCCAGTCGATCAGCTTGGCCTGCTTTTCATGGTCAATGTCAATGCCTTGTGCCGATACTTTCTTCCCTAGGATCATGACTTCGGAGATAGCGAAGTGGCACTTGGCAGGGTTAAGCTTAAAACTGTGGTATGTATGTTAAGCGTTGTATCACCTTCTGCACCGTCCTAACGTGTTCGTCATAACCGTCACTGGCGATAACTATGTCATCGATATAGTGGTGAACCGGTAAGCCATCAAGTATTGTACTCAAGGTACGTTGAAACTGCTGCGTGAGTACATGAAGACCGAACGGTGCTGATGTGAACGAGTACTGATAACGTTCGTGTGTAAAACTAAATAAGTATTGTGAGTCTGGATGGATGGGCAGCCTGTGGTATGCAGCCGATATGTCCAGCGTCGTGTAGTACTTCTTACTCTTGAGGCGAGATATGAGTTCGTTGACCTTGGGGATCAGGAACTGGTCACCAGGAATAAGCGCGTTAACGGCACGCATGTCTAAACACACGCGTACCTTCTTGACGTTGCCTTCCGCATCGAATGTCGGTACCGCAAGGAGAGGAAGATTAACAGTCGTTGGTGTCGTTCGTTTCGTGATCACCAAATCCGTCAACCACTTCTTCACTTGTTCATCCACATAGGGAGCCATCGATCGGATACGAAGTTACGCGCCGATCGCCGCATCTGCAACGCTTGTTCATGGGTTACTGGGATGGTTACCTCACTCCCTTCCAGACGACAGCGCGCGTTGTCGGCAATTTTCGCATTGGCTTCCAAATCCTGTGCCAACCGTTCGCGTACATCGACGGGTTCCGTCGTGTTAGGTGCCTGTCGGCGTGGTATGGGTTCGAGGAGCTCTTCTAGTTCTGTGGGGTCTATTGGTGCAAGTGGCGATTGGATACCGCCTATGTATAGGCCCAAGCCTTTCAACATATCTTGCCCCACTATAACATCTATACCCGTCGGCAAGTTCATCAATTCTAATGAACCGTCGATAATTCTGGTACCGTACCTTACCTTATAGGTACCACTTCCGTCGTCCCCAGTCGAGGAGTTCGCACCGCCTTGTCAGCTAAATATATAAATGACCCAGGTGGTGCCGGAGTTATTGGTCGGCCAAGGAGGTCTGCCGGATGTCTGTGAGATACAACTTCTATTTGCTCCCGTGTCTATCAAGGCTTTGAACGTACGTCCGTTGATTTGTACTTGAATATAGACTCGGTTGTCTGACGTCAGCAATGGGTCTTGTATTGCCATCACTGCTCCAATCGTGGTAACAAATATGAAGCTCCTATCCGACTCAGACACCCTCACCTCTCATGCATGATCGGCTACCGACTCCCACGTCTCATAGGTGTGGTTTGGTGTTGACGTCATGTGCTCGAAGTCTTCGTAAAGGATCGTGTTGATATGAATCTCTGTAGCTTCCGATGGTGGAGCCAAGTCTTCGTCCTGTGTAATCGCATTCACCTGTACTTGAGGCGTCGGACGTATTGTAACTACGTCTCTAGTCTGGGATGTATTCTGCCCCTGTCCTGCGGTTGACGTTGTGGACGGTCTGTGTACCGATTGTACGTCCCTCAAAGGACGGTTGTTGTCGTATAGCCTTGCCCGACCCTCTGCGCTCACCGCTTGCGACGCCCTGAAATGGTGACACCGTGGGATGTGCCTACCACCTGGTGGCGCCTGTGCCTGGCACCCCGCACAAGTCGTTGGTACCGTAGGTTGGGGCCGTTGAGTCCAATTCTGCGTTTGTCGTCTACTCGTCTGTAGGTTGGGGCGGCTATTGGTGTGGTCGCGACTTCCATTGGTCGTCGGGCCCTCGCGGTTGTTGCGACCCTGGAAACGTGCTGCCGTACGTTGCTGTGCATCCTGAATGTCAGGGCTCAACAGCTGTATAAGCTCGTGTGTCTCCATCAGTTGCCATTTGGGATGCAACTGTAGAGTACGTTCATACGTACGGCCGTTGAGAGCTTCTTCTAACAGTTGTACAATGCAGTGGTTCACTAAATTCTGTTGGAAGTCGGCATCTGTCTGGCACCGTTCACGTGCCCTCCTGTGGTTCTCCATGAGCTGTGTCATTTGTTCCATAAGAGGAGTGTGCATGTTCCGACTTTGGCCCTTGGCTAACTTGCGAAACGCGGGATCGACAGTGGCTTGTGTTTCGTGCGAACAGATCTGTTCGATCTGTAGTTGAGGTGTGCATGTCTTCAACCGTTCAGAGTTGTCGCGGATGTAGTCCAGCGTTGACTTCTCCGCCTTGAAGTAAGATAGTACCTTATGAAACCATGTAAGGTTCCAACTCTCGTCCAGCCCTGCGATTTGTGCGTTCTTGAACGCCTCGAGGAGAGCCCCTCTTGTGTCCCGTTCCATGATATCATGTAGGTAGTATCTGTTCGACGGCCAATCAGGCCACGTACGTGGTGAAGGTACGGGACGCTTCTCTACCGGTCGGGACTCTAATGTAGCTCGAAGTGTCTCAATCACGCCCCGAAGAGCTTCAGCTCGAGCCGTGTTATTCTCCTCGATTGCTTGGCATAGCTCGTCACTTAACTGTAGTATCCGTGCGTGCAGCGCCTGTCGCCTTTTCTCGATACTAGCCGGTGTGGGCGGAGGCACTGTTGTCTCCTTCTCTTGTCGTTTATGTGTCTGTACATATTCACTGGGCGCTTCTTTCTCGCCCCACTGACGTTGCTGTTGTTGGCGCAGGTTCGTACTTAATCGGTCCTGTCTATTCTTCACCGCCTGCTTACCTTGAGGATTCTGTCTGGCTAATACTTGTTCATGTGCGAACTCTTGAAAAGTTGGTGTGTTCTCACTGGCAGACAGAGTATCATCCTCCTCGGTTGAACTGTCCTCTGACCCTGGTGATTTGTACCCAAGTCCATAAAACGGACGCTCACAGCCTTGAATTCGGAAGGTAGGGTTGTCTTCGTCCTCTGGTACTGCCTGTACCCGTTCGTGTGCGTCAGAAGAACTCTCCTTAGCGGCCGGCCCTATTGTAGTTCGTCCGGCGTTTATGCGCTGTAACCTCTGTTCGTATTTTTCAAGAGAGACTGCTGTTGTGTCATCAGCTCCGTGAGTTTCTGAGCTGTCGATTGTTCCCGTGCCGTTTCCTTGTTGTTGGTACGGTTCCGGTGACGCTTCCGCTTGTTAGGTGGGAGGCGTGGTGGGTCATTACTGGGAAATAAGGCCCCTGGAGTATCCCGAGACGAACGAGGGACAGCCCTTCACTGGCTACCTGTTCACCAATAAAAGTCTGACTACTGTCCGCACGCAGGTTGGGTACTTCCTTGGTCTCACCCTCGAATATGACATCCTCGTCAGATTGTGCAGGTCCATTTTTTTTGTTTGCTGTTGGTGGCTGCTTGTCGTCCGCGGAAATAATGTGTGGAGCCCCAAGATGTGTCTGTTGTTGCCCCTCCAGTGCCTGACCTGAGTGCGGAGCGGAGCGTTCCGTATGGGACTGACGACGTTTAGTTCCACGTCGGTCGATATCATCTTCCTTGCGGCGCTCAGGATTCAAGAGTTGCTGTCTACGACTTTGGCGGGGGGGTAGGACATGGTTGGTGAGTTGTTTGTCAATGGAGAACTAGAAATGTGTGCGAATGAACTGATAGAGTACTGAATATAAATATCCATTTTCTATTAAATTTCATCCTTCAAACACATAACGTCTCGACATCGATCTCCGAGGAACTCGTGGGTTCCCTCGTGACTGTTTTATTTCCTACACTAACATAAGTAGTGTGGATAGTCTATATACTCTAACACTACCAGCTGTCTTACTCTTCATCCCACAATAACATATGGTTGAGTGCCTCATTAGTCGGAGCCACTTCTTGTTCTACTCCTCGCCAGCTCTTACTCCGGCCTAATGACGGCCTATTCGCAGGACCCTGTTGGGAACTTCCCTCATCGCTCCTCTTTTACTCTTCTTACCCGTGATGTCCTTGTCATGTGCTGTTGCGGTTGTTGGAATATGCTTCTTGATCTAAGAACGATTGCTCGTTATTGCACTCCTAAACTAAGCTGCCGTCAACCACACCTTCTGTGCATACTGTTGATCCTCTCCGTTGACCTGATTTATCTGGAAGTTCTAGTGATTTGAGTGTGTTCGCATATCATTTTCACAATTTAACCTTGTATTTACTTGCATCGTTCGTGTTATGTGCGCCCCCCACCCTTATATGCTCCTAATAACTCACAGGTGCTTACTTGTGTCTCTGTATGCTTCCTAATATCCCATTCTGAAAACTTTTGTAAAATAATCTAGTATGCCGCTGATTCTTTGCGTCATCGTACTAACCGAGTCGGTACTAACCATGTACATCTCCCATCTCTATTACCCTACTGTGGATCTAAAGAACTTTCTTCTAACAACTTCTTAAATACAATTTAAGCTCATTAGCTTGCAATACGATTTGTACTAGTCTCACACTGAAAACAACCTTCCTACCTGTACTCACACATGACTACTTATTTGTGGATTCTGACTGATTGTCTGATTCTGTCATTTGATCGTCGTGAGACTTTCCTTGTTGACCCTGGTTAATGTTCTGCTTGATTGGAATGTTCGCTCTTCGGGTTCACTCGTATTAGTAGATTCTTTCTTCATCCTCGTCGTCCACAGTCATTAATCCAATCTAAATCGTTCAATTCAATCTAAATCGTTCGGATAATCTAAATCGTTCAATTTGATGCGACATTCTCTGTTCGCATTGTCTTTCAATTGTTATACTTATAACAAAAAAAATATGTGCCAGCTACTGACTAATTCATATTCTGTAGCTTTCTCTGTAATTACTAATAAACTAACAACTTCTATGGTAAGTTAAAAAATGTAGTAAGTATACGCGAGATAACTGTATCTCAACGTTCTCCTCCTCAGGGAGGGGACGTTGTTCATTTATTAGTAATTATAAACAGTAATCCTAAAATGACTGACTCTTAAATGAGTCATTAGTCATGTGCTGTAAAACCAGCAAAACCCTAAAACCCAGTTTATCAGATTATTCTGATAAACTGTAAAACTTGTAATGAACCTAAAATAATCAAATAAATATAAGTACTTGTATTCTGACCACAAGCAGTCCAATGTTCGGCACTCAGATAGTTCATGTAATGGGCCAGCGTGTTGATCTGATAGGTGATGTCGATGCGGGTGAGGACTGAAAAGTATTGTGAAGTACCTA
The DNA here is from genome assembly GCA_001586965.3 of Sphaeroforma sirkka. Lineage (NCBI taxonomy): Eukaryota > Ichthyosporea > Ichthyophonida > Sphaeroforma > Sphaeroforma sirkka. The sequence goes on from LUCW03000565.1 coordinate 8,490, forward strand.
TGAGCTCTCGGTATGGGCAGGGATGACGAAGACCAGTATGTGCGAGTAGTGGTTTGGCTGGGCTGGGTGTTGGGGCATCGTGAGCTGTAGTCATGGCATACGTGGTTAAAGCATCGGCGACCTAATTATTCTGTTTTAGACTGATAGACTGATTATATGTGAGTACACGTACGCCGAGCAACCAGTTGGGGGGGTCCCATGTCTTTTGTGTTGTACCGACGATGATGATATCGTCAACGTAGAGAAGAACAATGCAAAACTAGGCTTGGGTATTAGCTACAAACATACACGGATCTGATTCACATTGACGGAAGCCCATGGCAAGGAGATTGGTCTTGATCGAGAGTGCCACAAGGCCAGATTGTTTGAGGCCATAGAGACTCTTTTTGAGGTCGAGTATGGAAGTAGCATGCAAACCGACTGCCTCGAAACCCTGTGGTGGGTGCATATAGATACGTTCGTCTAAATCGACATAGAGATATGCATTATCGACGATGGCGAGTACTGCACGGAGTGTGGCATGAGAACAAGTGGGCGCGTAAGTTTCGCTATATCTAATGCCCTGTGTTCGACTGAAACCCCGGGCACCCAAGCGTGCCTTATATTTGTCTACTAAGCCATCTGTCATATTAATTTTAAACATCCACTTACTGGAGACTATAAAGGCATCATCAGGGACATCGTCAGGCTTTAATAGGCCGTAGGTGCTATTCTTCTGGAGGCTCGTGAGTTCTTTGTTGATGGCGTTGCGCCAGAAATAGTGCTTAGTGAATTGTAGTAGGTTTGGTGTCAAGAGCTGATTTTGGATAGCTTCACATGCACTGTCGATGCCGTCTCAATTATGTTTTTAAACTATGTTATATAAACTAAGATACAATTTATCGAAGTTTACACTGTATAGTTGGTGAACGATGGTGTTATAGAGTGCCTGTAACTCATTGTGACTGAGAGGTTCCTGAGGATTGCCGAAGAAATTGATCGGAACCTGGAGTGTAATAGTCTTTTCCTCGTGGTAATCGAGAATTGGCATAGATTCCTTAATTGATGGCTTAAGTGTGTTGGCTGTAGTCCGAGAGAATGTCGCATTGCAGCGCGACGGAGTTGCTTTTCAGCTTTAGTCTGACGGCTTGCGCGGCGGAGATGGAATAATGCTTGCCGATGTCTAGTCTGGCGGTGTATTTCCCTGAGGGATGTATCGTATTGACCAGACGGTTCTCAATTGGATGTATCGTATCGACCAGACGGTTCTCAATTGGATGTATCGGGGTTTCGCCCGTATTCTCAATGTCTTGGGACCATTGTACACGGGCCTGTTTGCTGTTTTGATCTCGGGATTGTGGATCAGAGACAACAGGGCGTTGGTCGTGAGAGAAGACGTCAACTGGACGAGGAGGAATGTACTGGATTTGAGGTGATGCCTTCTCTGAAGGTGTACTGGAGAGTGTCTCCTGTAAAGGTGCGTGAGGTTGCGTTGAAAGTGTGTGCAGATTACCAACGACACAATATGTGTTAGCGGCGTGACAGTCCTGCATTTGGTGTAAACGCTTGCAGGTTAAGCGAATGCCGTCTGGGAGAGTGGTTGTAGTTGCCGAGGGACCTTGGGGTCGATCATCCACGAGTAACCCGCGAAGAGTGCGAGGTATTGAATGTTTAGCAATGTGTGATAACAACTCTGTATTGTGGACTGATATCGCTGAGGGGGCGGTCGGAGGCGTAGCGGATGTGTCATCGGGAGTGGGTTTGTCAGGTGGGGCCGAGGTGGAAGGCGCATGGGAAGAGTGTCAAACAGTGTGAGTGGTTTATTCCCGACTATTTTCCAGGTTCGAAAGACTCGGTAACTAAACTAAACATCCCGGGAATGACATATGAGACCCGTTTTCACGAAGTATGCGACACTCATCGAAGTACTTCGATTGATGATCATGGCCAAAATAGACGCCGATGAGAGCTTCGTTGTCCAGCTTGCTGTCGCGGCACTGATTTATGAACGCGTCCTGGTAGCCGTAGACATGTATGATGCACAGGTGAGCTAAGAGGATTTGTTGTCTGGGTTGCGGTCGTTGAAGCGGATATTTTGAGTGATGGTTGCGAGAGAGATCGCCTCGGCTCACATACTTTCGGGTTGTCCGCTGTGTTTCAACATACTCATGTAGATGTCTTTGATCAAACCGTTGTAACGTTCGACAAGGCCGTGGAGCAGGTGTTGAGCGATGGTCTGTATAATCACATAGTCTGAGTCAGCTACACGAATGAGGGGTTTGAAGATATACGTGCTTACATGTTTATGTGAGCAATACACAGGTGTGAACTTGTGTATGTGCCTATAGTTGTAACTATGTCTGTGAATTTATGTCTACGTATAATTTTTACAAACCCTAAACCCCGACTCTTGGTACTTTAGTGTCAAATGGTTTTACACAATTTATGATTTTAGGGTAAGTAAGTCCCGATTTTTTTTAGCGTAACATGGTAAGAGCAAGTTATGTACAAGCCCTTAATTGAGTAGTACAGAGAAGTAATGTTACTTCAGCTATTTAATATACTACATAGGCAAAAGTAATGATGTCAGCAGTGTCATCAGCACGTATGTCTGTCAGAAAAAAAAGGCTGCACTCCATTCACTTGTAAAGTAACGTACACACGGTTGTCGGCAGGAAACAATATATCTTATACAGCAAATAATTTTGTTGTTGTACGACCAAATAACATGCAAATTTTCACCTCAGGTACCGCAATATCGCAGTCCGAAGGTTCTTGTTTAGTTTCCATTGACTCAACTTTACTTTGAACATATTACTCGTCAACCAAGTCATGAATTTGCATTACCTCATTCTCTTCCGTCTCTGATGGTGGTTGATCAGACATCTAATCACCATTCACTAAGTTAACGCGAGGACAAAAGTTATTGCTCGGACCCTGTAGCGTAAGCGTTATCGTACCCGCAACAGATTTACGTTGTATAGGAATCACACCAGGTTGTGCACAGTCGGTGGGGACTGGTGGTCGCTATTATTTAGGACAGCGTTATGCAGGTAGATTTTCCTCACATGACCGACAACAAACACAGGGATTTGATGCCAGTGGCGCATGTGGGGTAGCTCGTTTGTTCAGATCAACACGCAAGTATGATGAATGTTAATGCGCACGCGGAATACATCACGCATCTGTTACAATGAGTAGTCCCGCTAATGTGGATGAATACGAACAGCATCGCGGTGATCGTGGTAGTCCGGTAGCGGATTCTAATGCTGTCGCATCTCCATTTCTACTTTGCGTTCAAAATCACGAATATGTGTATCAAGCGGTACCGACGGCTTCCGCTTCATGTATACTAAAACATGCCGGTATACTTATCTACTAAGTCCTGTTCGTGTGTGCGTAAAATATGAGCAATGGCTTCCTCAGAAGACATAGATTGCAATATCCATTGGTTCTCCATGTAAACTTCGATGGATAATTCTATGTTTTAAACTATGTTATACAAACTAAGATAGAATTTAAGTCAGTTAGGATTTAGCAGTGGTAGCTTGTGTAAGAATGATCGGGACTGCCTCTTGGTAAGAGCCTTAATATCCTCGATCACACAGGACGTACCTCTAACTGCTCTTTATTAAGTAATTTTCACTAGAAGTACTAAGTGTTCATGACCACATGTCTAATTTGTAGATAGACATAAGAACGTTGGTCAAGTTAATACATTAGTTAATATAAATAAAGTTCCATCTGAAGAAAAGTTAAAAAAAAGAAGAAAAAAACTTATTGGATTTGGAGATTGGCGGGAAGACCAAAACCTGTAAGTAGTAGTTCAGAGATATATGTTATAATAACCTACATCTACTATCGTCTCAAATGGGTCCAAGGAAATGAGTGATACCAAATACTCAGGCTATTGGAGCCATCAAAGTGAATGTAGAACCATTAAAATATTTTGAATACAAATAAAAACCGATGTGTTATCTCATTTGATCTTGATATTTTAGACTGACCGGAGGCCGTATTTCTACATCCACACAATAAAGTCTAATAGCGTCTTAGGAACCCCTTCCTTCTGTAGAGCTCCATGTAGGCCCATCTGCATATGAATTGGATATAACTTATGGAATCGTGCCTTCCTACAGTGTCAGTTCAAGATAAACTCATGCAACTATATCTTTGCGGATTATCCAAATATTAGCTGCTCTGTAGATTAGGCGGCCGTTCATTTGGCGTCCGTTTGTCCAA
>LUCW03000566.1:0-5000 GCA_001586965.3 Sphaeroforma sirkka
GTAATTCCATCCCGCATTATTTCGCACACACGCCGAACAAATGCACGCATGCTGAGTGTTGCGTAGACTTCCCTGTACATGTATATGCGCTACTATGAGTATTGACATTTTCTTCTTCTGTGCACGTGGTTTGTGCCACAGTCCGCTGGCGCCTATCACCACCAAAGCCAACGACACTGATGAGCTCAGCCGATTACCATCCTTCGATCTGGGATCTATAAATAGCACACTCCCAGCACACCAGAACCCGGGCATACAGGTATCTGTACTTTTAGACTTTGTGAACTGTCTTATGTATTTGGAGACTGCACAGATTCATATGTATTTGGATATCTCATTTATGGCTACTACAGCCGCCCATGCTAGTTGATTGCTAGAGTACCCGCATCACTGAACTACACCTATCACCTAGTGCATCTGAACAACGTTAACAACGTTGAGTGTCATTTACTCACAAGTCATTATTTTACCTACACACATCTCCGGCCACAGGCAAAGCAGCCGATTAACTCGCTGGCCTCTCTCCCGTCGCTGCCAGGGCTTCCAGGGCTGTCACCGCCCCATGCGTCTACCTACACAAGCGCTGCGCCCACCCACACTCTGCCTACCTACGACGATACCGCTGCAACGCATATGGATACTGACACGAGTTCAGACCTCCACCTGGTGTGTCAGACCCGGCTGCCCCAGTGTCAGGTATGTTCACCGCCGGCATGCGACATCCTCTTCATGTGCTGTAGTACGTTTTGCGTATTATTTTATTATACATATGTATGTATATATATATATATATAATAATATATATATATATAATATATATTATATATATATATATATATATATTATTACATATATAATATTATATTATATATATATATATATATATATAATATATATATATATATATTAATATATATTATTATTATTATTATTATTAATATATATATATATATATATATATAATGTTATTGTTAATACATATATACATATATATATATATATTGATATTATATTATATATTATACATATAATATATATATATATATATATATATATATATATATATATTATATATATATATAATAATAATATATATTGCACATACATACGTACATAGCATATATATACATATATATATATACATATGCATACATGCACATGCATACATACATACATACATGCATACATACATACATACATACATACATACATGCAGCGTACATACATAAACATACATACATACATACATACATGCATACACACACACATATATATTTTTTATATATATATACATCATTATGAATTTAGTGCCACATCTGAGCGAGTAAGTGTGATATCGTAGAAACTGGCTGTTGTCTCACTGAAAGGCGCGAGTCAACGACACAGAGAACATCTAGCACACTACTCCCTATATTATAAGTAACATCCCCAGGCATGTTACCTAGGCACCCAAAACATGGAGCGGACTACAAAAGTGCAAAGACAATCACGGCCGTACAGACAAATCAATCGATATTACCTCACCATTATCTTGCCGCCCACGAAGCTACTAATCTTAGAATAGCGTCCGTTGTTGATCAGGGCAAGTATCGCTCAGCCAAATGTTCTGTTGCATATATATAAGTAATGCAGTGTATGTTTATCCTATGTCAACGCCTACGCTTGTACTTGTCAGCGAAATCACGTATATGCGTACTACACTTCACGCATATTCCATGTTAACGCCACACCCATATCTGTATACATAACCAATGTATATCCTGCCCCTCCGTTTTCTCACACACATGCACTTATAGAGCCGGTCGTGGCCGAGGCGGCAGTTGAGATTGATGAGGAGAAGGTTGCCGCGTGCGAGAAGGAACTGTCGACACTGACGGAGAAGCGGGTGTCGTTGCTGCAGAGTGTCCAGACACAGATCAACCCTATGCTCAAGGTAAGTGCTTTACACAGTTCTATACTCAAGGAAAGTGCTTTACACCGATCTATACTCAAGGTAAGTGCTCTACACAGATCTATGCTCAAGGCAAGTGCTTTACACAGATCAACTCTATGCTCACGGGAAGTGCCTTGACGACGCTCCTGTGTGGGTGTATACGGCTTTACGTTGGGTGTGTGCACTTAGCTATGAGGGGTGGTACGCTGCAGCGAGTTTGAGTGGCGTTTGGTTCACTTTAAAGTATGGCCTTGAAGACGCGCGTGAGGCACTCGCTCTTTGTGTGATCGTGATAGGATGGCGTACGCGGTGTCCGTTGGTACTAACAGTTGCGGTAGTTGTACCGAGGGTGCATGCATTTGAATACCTTCAGCCAGAATACAACGGAAATACACGTACATGTGGGATGTTTTTTTTATAAGAGAGGTTGGGATCATGTATATGGTGACTAGTTCTTTACCTTGTATTGTATTCTGCATAGAACAGTGAGGCAATATTTTTAAATTCATGTATATGGTGACTATTTCTTTACCTTGCATTGTATTCTGCATAGAACAGTGAGGCAGTATTTTAAAATCAAGTATATGTTGACTAGTTCTTTACCTTGTATTGTATTCTGCATAGAACAGTGAAGAAGTATTTTAAAGTCATGTATATGGTGACTAGTTCTTTACCTTGTATTGTATTCTGCATAGAACAGTGAGGCAGTATTTTAAAATCATGTACACGGTGACTAGTTCTCTACCTTGTACTGTATTCTACATAGAATAGTGAGACATTGTTTTAAAATCTTGTATACGGTGACTAGTTCTCTACCTTGTATTGTATTCTTTTTAGAATAGTGAGACAGTATTTTAAAGTACACACAGCACCCGCTTTTCCGCCGATAGGCGTGTTCATGCATATATAATAGTAAAATAGGTCAAACAGCGTCCGCCTTTCCACCTTTAGGTACGTTCATACGGGGCCTTACACTAATCATTGAGTACCCTTTGCCCTTGTGCAAGACATTGTTTATATAAAACAGCACACACTCGCCTCAATCGGGTATTCCCCCAACATTCCGTAAATTCTGTGCGTGGCATCGTACACCCGCAACGCTAACACTGCGAACTATGCCTTTGATATCCAGAAACGCTTCCAGATTCAGTTGACCGCGTGCGAGAAGAGCCTGGAGGAGGTACAGGCACGGCTGGACAGACTCAAACGGGGTTATGACTGATGGGCATGAGACGACACGACATGGCATGTCATGAGATGACAGTGTATGCACTACACAACATGGCATGGCCAGATATGACATGACACGATACATGACAGGATATGCTACTACACAACATGGTATGGACATCACAGGACATGGCACGACACGACATGAAACGATACGATATGGTATCTCATTGCATGGTATGACATAGTTTGACATATGTCTAGACAGTCAAAAAGCAATCGTACTTCGCATTGTATGCGAGTACATGGTTCTACATCAGTACTACGCTGGCCATACGGAGTGGCTCACCCACCAGTGGTCATTAGGCGATACACACCTTACACACCCACAGTCAATGAAAAGGTAGCACAAGCCACACTAACACCCCTTAGAGCAGATAACAGCCTGTACGAATATAGGACGACACTTTATCCTGATCAAGCGCTACACTCCACACGTGTTTGGATGCTTCTCCCGATGGCCGCAGACGAATGCATACCCATACACACGAAAGGAAGACGACACCTGGGGAAAGCTGGTGGGTGGCGGAGTGTTGTATTGTCGGTGGTACGTTGATGCACACATACGTCTGTACTGTGAAGGGTTGTGTTGGCTACACTCTTGCAGCATACATTATACGTATACGCCGCCAATCAGCCGCTTTATGCTTTATCTTGAACACAGCCGAGGATGCTCATACTCGTCGCCATCAATGGGCAACACATGGTAGGCATACATGGATGTCATTACGCACCTCTCCAGCGTCGCCTCACTTCGTATAATATTATGTCAGCGCATACATGCATGTCATTGATATGCACACACAGGCTCGGGTGTGTGTACGCATACGTACGATTAGGGGTGGCATATAATGCCGAGATCAGGCTATATTCCCCATCGATGAAAGAGATGTGTGTCGGGGATTGTCTGGGGGTGTACTCCCATATATAAGCTTGCATCTACCTACTGCCGACTCCAACGGGTGCTGAGGTTAGGCAAGTACACCCTCACAGAGACACACTCGTTGCTGTCACGGGGCGACCACGTGAATCGTCGACGGAGAGGAGACTAAGTTGTGCAGAGGGTTAGCTGGCATATGACTGCAAGCTACAGCGAAGGCACCATCACTAGGCTGAGCGACTCAGTCGCAAGTATAACACAGAATTACCTACACTCTATGAGGTTATCTCATATCTCGGAATAAAGACCAACTTATCACAGTCGTGTCAGACCTCACTTGCGATATCCGAATCCTTATAGAGTATTCATTCACTATCGCTGGCGATGCCACTCGTAAGCGAGTCGAACCTTGTGTGCGTGTGACAGGTGCACAGGATCAGGGCGGTATAAGTATCTGTATTTTGACAATGTCAAAACAACCCAGTTGAAGTATCGACCGCGACATGACCATTATGCATTGCTTGCTGAAACTGCGCCTTACATTTGATATACAACGCAAATCAGATACGTAAACGTTTTGTTTTCAATCTCTTTAATCGGCCGATAGGGAAACAAGTTCAAAAATGAGAGGCCACACGGCCTCGATGTGAGTGTGGTACGAGAGTTTCTTATAAGAAGTGGATATGAAATTTCACGTATATATATGTAGTATGTATGTGTGTGTGTGTATGTTTGTATGTCAATTTGAATGTATGTGCGTATGTCTTTTTGTATGTATGTGTGTATAGATGCATATTTACATCTACACACACACACATACACACATACACACACACTCACACAAACCCACACACATATACACATACACACATACTCACACAAACCCACACACATATACACATACACACACACACACATACATACATACACATAAATACATACATACACACATATATA
>LUCW03000566.1:7500-25000 GCA_001586965.3 Sphaeroforma sirkka
GTTTAGAGGAATGGAAGGCTTGGGTCAGAAAGATGGCGGCAGAGTTGCGGATGATATTGCGAGCGTTGCCGAAACATGGGCGCAGAACGCTATGCCTGGGATTATGGACAGTCTGGTTGGAAATCTAGCCAATATGCAGGTTCCTCAGGGTCTGAGTCTTCGGGCGACAGAGTTATAGATGACATTGCGAGTGTTGCCGGAGCGTGGGCGCAGAACGCAATGCCCGAGATTATGGATAATATTGTTGGAAATCTAGCCAATATGCAGGTTCCTGATGGATCTGGGTTTTCGGAGTCTTCGGAGTGCGATTGTCAGGGTTGCGAGTGCGAGGGTGGAAAGTGTGCTGAAAATTCTGAAGGTGCTGAAAATGAGAAACGTGTTCACTCCGGAATAACTTGCGACGTGTGCGACAAGACTGTTGTTGGCAACCGCTATAAGTGTCAGGATTGTGTCAACTTTGATCTGTGCGAGCCTTGCTTCCAGACTGAAAGTCATGACGAGTCTCACGCACTACTGATGCTTCGTCTACCTCGGTTGCGTCAACAGCGCAGTCGTCGAGGACCATGGAATTACGGTCCACAGGAAGGACCTCGTCACCCTCGCCATCGCCACCATGGCAAGGGTTACCCACGCCATCGCCACCATGGTGACGGACACCCACACCCCCCTCTCCACGGTGACGGACACCCACACCCCCCTCACCACGGTGACGGACACCCACCCCCCCCTCACCACGGTGACGGACACCCACACCCCCCTCACCACGGTGACTGTCACCCACACCACTTCCCCCGTGGTCACCCTCGGCCCCCTCATCATGGCAAGAGTCAATCACACCCCCCTCCCCCTCCCCCTCCCCCACATTTCCAGCACTTAGGCCCTCGTCCCCCTCACATGATGCCAGGGGGACCACCAATGGCTCATATGTTCAGTAGCGGTCCTCACGTGTTTGGCGGTCCTCCCAATATGTTTGGGGGAATGTTTGGTGGCGCAGACGTCCATCGGAGGCTCGGAGGTGCATTTCGGAGGACCTCAGAGTGGCCCATGCGGACGTGGTGGTGGTCGAGGCCCTCCTCCTTCACCTGCTCCCGGAATGGATCCTATCGCGTCCTTTATGAATGCTGTGTTCTCTCAGCAAGGTCGTGGCAATGGCGGGTACGAAGCTAAACCTAGCGGTAAGAAATGCGGCAAGACGGAGAAGAAGGAGTGCTATAAGCAGAAAACTGCCGATGCTACTAGTGTGCCTGCGAAGTATGCTGAAGGCGCTCCTGAGAAGAAGGAATCTGTGGAGACCGAGTCTGTGTCTGAGAGTATTACGACAACTACTGCCTCCCCTAGACAAGAGGAGTTCGTGGTAGTAGAATCGGTCGCAGTTGTGGAGGATGATGAATCTCAAAATTCTTCCTCTGCTAATAGCGCCGGTGCAACTACCGAAAAGGGTAAAGAAAAGAATCTGGATATTATGCACAAGTTGTATGATATGGGTTTCACCGACCGTTCTCTCAATGCTGCATACATTCGTATGTATGGTTCAGACATCAGCGAGATCGCCAACCGTTTGACAGAGCGCAAATAGGAATAGTGAAGAAGAGAAACCAGTGGTCAATGAATATCGCGCATGGGTGGAGAATTCGCAACGGGGCATAATTCATTTGTGTTACGGACACGGAGTTTATATATGAATAGCGAGCGCTAGAACAAACGCTCAAAGGTATGTCAGATCATTGATCCAAAGCAGGGCTGGCTTAAGAAGAGAGACTAGTTGTCAACGAAAACCGCGCATGCGTCGGTTGAGGTTTCGGAACGGGACATAATACATTGTTGTTACGGACACGAATTTTATATATGAATAGCGAGCGCTAGTAGAACAATCGCTCAAAGGAAGTCAGATCAATGACTCAAAGCAGGGCTGGCTCTGTCAGGTGGTTCTTTGTTAAAAATATAATAAAAAAAATTAAAAATAAAGATATATGTATATAAATACTTGGTTTATTGAGCATCAATTTGCATTTAAATTTTGTAGCTTGTAGCATTAGTAGTACTTGAAAAGATACTTAAAGAACAGCAGTAGTATATTCAGCATCGCTTTTACATACAGCTTTCAAATAGTGATCAACGAGACAGGCAATGGCATGATTCTGTTTCGACAACGATTACAATCGCTTCTGTCAGCCTGCTTCGTTTCATTTGTGTACCTTTATCCTACTACTTATACCTCTGCTGTATGTTATACTTAGAGGGCCATGGTATATTATATAGCCCAAAATACCAAAATGCATAATGCATATGTACATAGCCTGAAAAAAGAACACGAAGGTTATCATGAAAATGTTACCAAATATTTACGGTTTGGAGTCTGAGGTCCAACCCGATGTCGCACACAACGTTTTTAAAAACAAAATTGCTCCCAAAAGGCTAAAAATGAAAATGGGGCTATGTTGTTCGTGATGAGACCCCCCAGAAGTGAAAAGTAAACAATAGCTGTTGTAAGTAGCGATGAGAGTACAGTACCTAGTTCTAGAGGTCAGAGTTTGTTCGATACGTAGTAGATAATCAGCGAGTGATGGTCGGCGACAATAAGGAAAGTGCAAAGCACCCATCTAAGGGTAAGTATTGGTTAAACGCTTCAGGTTGTCTAACTCTAAAACATACTGTAGAATAGTGTCATCTTTGACATTTCCATAGTTAGCGTTGCTCATGTACATATTTGTGTGATACACAGGTAAATACGGTACTGCTGGCATATCATAATCACCCCTGTCTAATATTTCGAGGTGTTCATCGTTCCCGTGAGTATTATCGAGTCATCGATAGAATGATTAGGCTTGCTGCTCCACGAGTACTTACCTGTCCTACAGTTCACACACGAAATGATTTGATCACTTCTTCTAATCGAACGGTCAGACATGTCAACATCCTTCACCCCTTTATCTAGTTACAAACCTTAATTGGCGTATGTCGATGCACACCATGTGTGGGAATTAGAGCGGTGACAGGCTTCTATTGTTTTTGATAAAGACTCTCTGACCTCAATTCTATCGTTAGCAAGAGTGGCATGTGATGATCGTGTATACTCCTTATTACATATACCTTGTTACCATCAAAATACGGCTATAGCATTCGATCAGCAAAATCGTTTCGTATAGAATGAATGCATACATTATTTCCATCAGGAAGCGCTTATATAGTTTGCTAGAACGGTTCTCGGTGATAGTGAGCTAGAGCGGTTCTAGCCAATCTTATGTACACCATACATCTACGTCTTGTCTATTAGTGGGCTCGGCGGAGGCTAAACCAGGAATGTTGGGCGTGCATGATGCGGGAGGGTCGTGTAAAGAGGCATACAATCAGAGTATCGATCTAGAAGAGCCCCCCACAGCATTCTGGGAGAGGAAGGTAAGTGTGTGCCAATCACAATACTTGTTTTGCAATCGCGAACATCCGCCTCAATCTATCTTACGTGATGCGTGTGCGTGCTTACTAGAGACACGACAGTGAAGATGTAAAGTAGGATATTACGCATTCGGCGATTCCAGCTGGACTCAAGCGATAGAAAACCCAAGGGACCAGTGAACCTGTGTCACCCTTTACCCATGAGCCATGCTGTCTATCTATGAGCCATACAGTCTATATCGTTCCAGTTCATGGTTCAGTGTCGCGACAAATGTGGTGTCTGATTTATATCCCAAACCTTTAACGGCCCTATACCCTGCTCATTGTTCCTAGCATCACCTCACGATGTTGGTTTCGACCCACTGTTGGTACACAGGTGCACGCGATGTTCCAGCTGATAGCCAAACGAGGACTGATGACTACTGACGTAAGTATGGGAGTGCCTGTGAGTGTTTCAATGGGCATCACTGACTGATTAACATGCCTATCGAAAGTGTAGTGCCATTCGCTGAAAGCAATGACCTCGTTCCACCACGTGTATAAGGGCCCGGTGCTTTCTGCTCCAGCCATTTTAGTTGTTCCATTGATTCCTGCTGCGTCTGTTGTTGGCTCCATTTGGGTGTAGTTATGAGTGACATGCCACTCAACTGTCACCTATTGACTGATTCTGTATCGGCTTGTTCGCGTACCTACTGGTTAAATGTGTTGAAAATCGTGGAAGAACCGTATTCGATAAAGTCGTAATATCTTATCCTACCGCGTCTAGTTCGATACAATATAGCAGGCAGCAGCTATACTAAGTATTCTTGAGCCATCTTAGCCAGACAGAGCTACTGTACACAGCCTGAGTGAGTGCAAACGCAGCTCATATACCTTGTACGTCGGATGACTCCCCAAACAGTCAACAGCCCACCTCATGTAACCATGGACACAGAATCACAGCGGAATGCACACACAAGTACATGAGCTTGCAGTAGACGTGCGTGTTCAAAGCATCTGAATGCAACAACTGCTACTCTCAACCTGTCTACACCTGAAGCTCTGTTCTAACACACACCTGACCTACCTACCTGGCCCTCTCTCAGGAACTTCGGGTGGGTGTAGAGTCGCTTGAAGATGAGGTGTATGCGGACGCCACGTACTACGAGAAGTGGGCCTCGTCTATTACACGGTACGCGTTCAATAAGCATCCAGACATCACCATCACCAAACGCCTTGAGTGAGTGTATGCAGGTACATAGTGCCAGTGGTTCCTATATACTGTGGAGGCATTATGTGCATACTCGCATAGTTAGTTGTCTGTACATGTTTACAGAGCTTAGCCTGTACCTACAGCTATATACTCGACGATGCCGGAAACTGTTTCACGAGGGGTTCACCTGAATACAAGTCCATTTGTACGGGTAATTTTATTCGGTGTTTCACTGGGACTACTCTATCTGGACGAATTAACAACCCACTATGTGTCCTACGGACGTGTGTCGTTGTGCTGCTAGCACTTTATTCTCGTGTCATGCGTAGTGTACACCAGGACAACTGCCCATGGTGTCATGGGGTGGATTATCTCGTGTACATATAATCCATCCTCCCTGCACGAGTAATGACTACTCTTCATACCGTGGCTTAGTGCATTTGGTTGATAATGTGATCTGCATACACGGATCACGGCGATAGTACACGTGCACCCACTCCAATGTGAGTCGCCAGAGTGTGTGGGCCAACAGTGCGGCTGAGTTCGGTACGAGTTCACCATCGCTTTCGGCGCATCTTGCAGTTGAAGTGCTGTACCTTCTTCTAGCTGGGGTGCCACACTTTCGTTCATCTGAAGTGTTGTCTTTGTATTGCCCATCTTCCCTTCAGCCAGTGCATTGACCGGCACGTCTTCGCCGTCACTGATCTGTACCAGGCGATGGGCGTAGATACTAGCGTTACCTACATAGCTCCACGCTTTGCCGTCGGCGATGCAGTGACTGTGAAGGCTGAGGACTTCTCCACGCACTGGTGAGTCCATCTTCACATACCTGTCGTGATCACGGCGGTCTGAAACCCTAATGAATCTCACTTAGCTAGCAATCTTTAGAAGACACTTTCGTGTGAGTGTGTTGTAGCATATGATACCCCTGTCTCTTACACGTGACCAGTGTGGGGCCGTAATAATGCCGTAGGAGCGATGCCCCTCTCTTTAGAGAGGACCATACTACTACTACCTGTTTTTTGTCATGATACAGAGCCTTATGATCTGTATATTCCTTCTGTATTTTACTTGTAAGTGGTAGATTAGTTCCAGTACACTTGTGTAATCAGCCTCAACTAGATAATCTGTGTAGACTTCTGCCTCAAGAGTGATTAGTGGTCTAGACTTACTCTCCCTATAGACATGTACCTACACTACATAAATCTTCCCAGTAGCCATTACATTCATATATATACTATACTCACATGGGTGTAGATTAATAGAGTCATAAATCTCACGTCGCAAGCAATCGTTAGAACACACTTTCGTGTGAATTTGTTGTAGCATATGATGTGGCCTGTGCGTTGTTTTGGGGATGTTGGGTGTGTTTTATTAGACGCTCGTGTGATGCGCAAACATACGTGTGAGATTACACGTGCGTGATTAATCTCGAGCGTGGTAATAGCCACAGCGTCCTCTCCCTGGCATATCCAATGGTATACATATACTTTATAGGGGCCCACTCGCAAAATAAAGTTATATCTTAGCTACTGAATGGATTAGAGAAGTAGCAAGTAGTGATCTCATACCAAAATGGGTTCTTATTATACTGCCAATGCAGGAGAAAGCCTCATTTGCGCACACCCGGATACATCTTCGGTGCACGCGGTGAGGTTGTCGAAGTCTTGGGCGAGTATGGCACACCCGAGCTGAAAGCGCTAGGCAGTGACTATACACTGACACAGACGCTGTATAAGGTTCGCTTCAACCAAGCACAGATATGGAAGGCGTATGAGGGTATGTGCACGGGACTACGAGAGTGAATGTGTATGTGTCTATGTGTATGTGTCTTCTAGTCAGGAAATGTGATGCTGTGACGGTGCGCATCTGACAGGAGTGTATCTGTATGGCGGATGAGGCCATACACCTACCTACTACATCCGCCATACACCTACCTACTATTGACAGCCCTTTGGTTTGTGGAAGTGAACCTTCAGCAGTCGACGCAGGGCTGATAATGGGTAGTCCCATCATGATTTGTGCATTTATTATTACTATATATATATATATATATATATATGTATATATCTTTTATAGCTTTTATAGTATTCCACGCACTCAGAACCTGCAATAGATCGACATTACTAAGTCGCGGTACCTGCGCAGCTGGAACTAAACTCTTCACACTTCACTTCTTTTAGGCGGAGCGAATGATACGTTGGACGCAGACGTGTACGACATGTGGCTTAACGACGGCACTGCAGCGGACTCGCACGCCCACGTGGACTTGATGAAACACGCACACACACACAAAGACCGCGCACACGCACATGACGATAGTGAGGCGCATTCGCACTCACACGGAGATGGTGACGGGCACGCGCATGATCACGGAGACCATGTTCATGAGCAGAGGAGCGTAGTGGAGCAAACAGGTACGCCGACGGTACCAGATTGGGGCGGGCGGGGTGGGGTGATTTACGGTGCCTTGGGTGTGGGGGGATGTGATTTAAGATGTCCTGGACTCAATGTACTTCCGGCTTGTCGTATTGGCGCGTTGTGGACCATGTTTCAACCAGCGTGCTCTTACTTCCATCGGACTGTTCATGGCCTATTGTCATAGGAGCTTTTTGTATGGGCTCACACCATGTGGCGTATTCCTTATGTGTAGCCATTCACGCAAATCATACGACCAGACATGTATGGTCAACCTGCAGTGCACATCAGCGTCATAAGAACAAGTATATGTACACGGAAGCACTTTAACGGCCTTTATATACAAAACATTCCATGCCACGTATACGTCTCTATTTAATTCTGCGCTCGGATGGTAAATGTACCAACTGCATCTCCTTCGCTACATCAACCTGCAGTGCACATCAGCGTTATAAGAACAGGTATATGCACACTTGAGTTCTCTGTTAGTCAGTCTTCACAATCATCTCAGGCCAATGTACACGCCTCTAGATAGTTATATATATACTTTTATTTAAGCCAGTCCATCATGCATACCTCTAGATAGTTTTTTATACCTTCATTTAAACCAGTTCAATCTACACACCTCTAGATAGTTCTATATAGCTTTATCTAAACCCTGACTCGCTTCGCTGTATGTCCCTTCAGCTGTGGACCGGGAGGGACTTTTGCCACCACTGGCACCACTAGCCGATACTCTCGAAAAAGTCTTAATTCAGAAGGATATCTTCACCGCTGAAGTGAGTCTGAACTATCGGTGCGATGGTTCTAGAGTATTTAGTACACATCTGCAATGTACATCTGTTGAGCGTATGTATGTAAACGGTCGACTGGTACACACAGTATGACGAAGATACTTGGAAGGATTTGCATTCAAAGTGGTTAAGGATAATTACAGACGCTTTCCCTTTCGAGCTCTGGACTTGTGTTAATTTAAATGAACCACCGCTGAAGTACGAGCGTATTCCCTTCGTTTGATCCCTGTCACATTCGCTGGAGATCTCTCTAGCTTGCCCAACAAGTTGATGCAACTCTAAACAACGATAAACCACACCAATCACTTAGGATTTGCGCAAAGAGATTGAGGTGATCGACGGATACGGCCAGGACTACGCAGGCGCACGTCTGGTGGTGCGTGCCTGGAAGGACGAGGCATTCAAGCAACGTCTACTGACCGACTCTAAAGCACCAATGGCTGAGGAGGGTATACCGAAGGAGGGAGAGGTCTTACCTGCAAGGGTGCGTTTGGGTCGTACAGCTGAATGTGTGTGTGTTTGCAGTCGGTCTCACATTTAGTTAATGGGTATTAAGGCAAGTGTGTGTATCTTATCTCAATCCCCACACACACATATATATATATATATATATATATATATACTCATCTGGATTTGTACTACCCATTCTCAGGTGATTGTGGTGGCAAACACGCCTACCGTACACAATGTGGTGGTGTGCACACTCTGCTCATGCTATCCCATCGCATTGTTGGGTCTCAGTCCACCCTGGTACAAATCTCGATCTTATCGATCACGTATAGTTTTCGAACCCCGAAAGGTATGGCTAATGTACTGCTGTTTCATCGATTTTCAATTGTATTTACATGTATCTGATACACACACACACACACACACACACACACATACATACATACATATATATATATATATATATATATATATATATATATATATATATATATATATATATATATATATATATATATATATATGCATATATATATATATATATATATATATATATATATATATATATATATATATATATATATATATATATATATATATATATATATATATATATATATATACATATACATATACATACATATATATATATATATATATATATATATATATATATATATGTGTGTATTTGTCACATATACATATATATATATATATATATATATATATATATATGTGTGTATTTGTCGATATGTATGTGTATGGTCGTGCATTGTCGCCATTTTTGATTAATACAAATTTGCCGTACCGGTCTCTCGCAAGCACCTTCTCACTACGTAGAATCCCTCCTGCCTCCTCACAAAAGGTTTTGAAAGAATTTGGCACAGACATACCCAAGGACGTTGCCATCCGAGTGCACGACAGCACTGCCGATGTTCGTTACTTGGTGATTCCTGAGCGCCCCAGCGGCTCTGAGAACTGTACTGATGAGGAGTTATTGCGACTGGTGACCAGAGACAGCATGATAGGCGTGACCCGTTTGTAGGGAGGCTATTGTGTCCCGTACGCGTGTGTGAGTGTATGTATGAAGCGGTTGTAGGAAGGTTAGAGTGCACAGTATGTATGTGTGGGTGTGTATAGGAAGCAAACACGCGCAACAGGCGGATATGGGCGATACAGGCAGACTTGAACGTATAGTTGTAGCTGCGTGAGAGGAGAAGCACTCGTATGTAATCATGCGAAACGTAAGCGCAGTAGACATAAAACATATTAGTCACCATGCTATTCAGAAACTCGTCTTTGTTCAGCTACATGTGCACAAGGTATTGTGGTAGTTTTTTAGGCGCGTACGTATGACGGGAATATGTTATGTAGCTAGTGGAAGCGTCGTTGTAAGCGCTTGCATAGCCCGCCCATTCACCATCACTCAGTTGTGAGAGTTTGGTGGTTGATGTTGTAGTTGGTGACTTCGTGTGTGAGTAATATACCGAGTTGACACTTGAGTCATGACGCATGGCTCTATTGGGGGCACCGCAGCGCACTCTTGTGCACCACACTATGCTTCAGGGCGTGTTCGAAGGATAACCTACCACTATGGTCAAATTGTATAGCTAGTAGGGTTACCAGTGGTTAGATTGTATAGCTAGTAGGGTTACCAGTGGTTAGATTGTATAGCTAGTAGGGTTACCAGTGGTCAGATTGTATAGCTAGTAGGGTTACCAGTGGTTAGATTGTATAGCTAGTAGGGTTACCAGTGGTCAGATTGTATAGCTAGTAGGGTTACCAGTGGTTAGATTGTATAGCTAGTAGGGTTACCAGTGGTCAGATTGTATAGCTAATAGGGTTACCAGTGGTTATATTGTATAGCTAGTAGGGTTACCAGTGGTCAGATTGTATAGCTAGTAGGGTACAGAAATATATAGCTATATTATGGTTGAAATGTAAGTTGGCGGCTATCCGATGAGTTGCTAATAAGACACCTGTGTGCGTCAATACCAAACGTTGACATAGCAGAGTCAAAATAAAAAACTTCTGGGTCCAAAAATGAGTTTGTACATAACCTGAACGTGTTTTCTAGGCCAAAGGCTATTCGTCACCTTTGTGGATGTCTAAATCGCACTATCAACAATAAAGTATGAGAACCTGGGGTATTCTGGTGTGTGCGCTATAGGTGCCTATTTATATTTCAAAGAATTTATGGTTGTACTAAAACCCAGGCCATCTAATTAATAAGTCAGTCACAGACAATCCATCTTACTTGCAGCGCAGCAGGCTTTAGCAATGCTGGGTTCGCAACCCGAAGTGTGTTTCATAAGACTTCGGAAAAGGTTAACGATCACCTCAGCGACTTTCAAGTCAACCCCCTAGGTCTGTGTCTGTATCTGCTGCGTATATGGTTACAGGCTGTATGATACCCATATTTGGCACAGGCTGTATGGTACCTATATGACACTACAATCTTCCCTCACAAATGACTTGTACCTTTCATTGGGTCGCCCATACCTCACTGTGTCACACTTGAAAAACACTGGGGAAGTGCGCCTTGTCTGACGCGCGGACAGAACAAATGAAGATACGTTAGTTATAGCCAGTTGGTTGATTCAAAGGAAGATGCTTTAATGACCAATCGATTGATTCAAGGGAAGATACTTCAATAGCCAATCGGTTGATCCAGAGTCTATTCCCACGTGCTACTTGGCTCTGATCCCCTCCTGTACGTCGCGAGTGCTTGTTTGCCTGTCTGTGAGTCTGGTGGATAAGGTCTCCCAATCAAATCACCGACAACTTGTGTACCGAAGTGCGCTATCGGAGCTGAAAGTGGCGTTGGTAGGGCAATAGGTTCCGCTCTAACTGCACTATCACCTTGTACCTTCACGAACGTTAGGAATGATAACCGCTGCCTACGGTAATGTGCAGGGTTGGGGCAAAGCCAATAAATCAATAGCAGAGCGATCCAAGGTACCGATGAAGGTCAAGACTGCAAGTACGTCTTGTCTGAAGGTCAAGACACATCCATCTCTTCGGAGCATCGCATATGCCAATGTCGAGTGATGTCTTCGCACACGATGGCTTGCCGGCGATGAGGACTCTTGAGTTTGCATTCGACGTGTGCACATAGGCAAACATCTGCGAATGGTCTACTTGTTCGCAGGATTCGTTGAGTACGGTTGATTTTGTTTGGTACGCACAATGCAGGAAACTGAGCCCTTGCGCCGAACCTTTGCCCTGGGCGTCTCACTGTGTGCACGTGTGGCGCCTGGGGCAGTGGATAGGTCGTTTTAACTCTCATTGCGCAGGTTGTGTTAGGGTCCAGGGTTTAGGGTCTTGGGTGCATGTGTGAGGCGTGTAAAAACTTGCACTGAACTATGAGTCATGTTTGCTCCGGTCGATATTCCACTGATTGCGCCCACGGATAACCTCCGCAGATCTTCCACTCCACCTCACTGTACGACGCCCAGAATCACTTGCGCAGGCACACACTCAGAGCATCGTACGTGATCTTTAGCCCACGGACTCTTGGTAAAGGTTTGGCATGTTACATAGCTGTGTGTATGCATCTATACGTCTGTATGGAGAGCATGCAACACTCGCCACCTGTATATGCCGAATCCTGACAAACCGCCGTCACACGCTCAGCACTGACCTGGCAACCAGTCTACTCTACACCCATCCACCCCACCCGCACCATCAGGGACATACGAGACTCTAACTGCCCCTACTAGATGGGCGTGGTGCTAGCTTAGTGCCTTCGGGATTGGCAGTGTTAGTGTACAGACGTTAAGTGTCGTTTACAATGCGCTGGTATTGTCGGTCGGCCGCTGCGCTGAAGCTGTTGTCCATGCCCGAGGAATCCGTATACGAAGCTCCTGTGGTAGTATAGGGTGTTGTAGTATATGGTGTTGTAGTATAGGGGTTATAAGCTATAAATTGAATGCATGTATACATGCATATTTGTGACTTACACTCTATTTTAGTAAATGCTACAGTACATTGTAGACGTCCTGTTCCTTGGACTTCATAGTTCATACTGACCATGCTAGAGTTTTAGGGTTTCAGGGTTTTAGGATAGGAAGAATCGAAAAAGAATGCATACATAGAATCAAGAACAATAGATATATAGGCTAGTTGTGATCGGTCGAAGTTAACATCCTAGTGACCAATAGTTTGGTTCATACTAGTCATAGCCAGACAAAGATGGAACTCGACAGATAGACCACAACGTACAAAGCCTGCACCGCCCTCTGGTTTTCCTATCTTCAATCCCTAGTTGTATCAACTAAATAAACCATCAGACTACATAAACCAAACTAAATAAACCATCAGACGACATAAACCATAACCGGCACATACACACAGGTGTGCATGCGGTCATCAGAACATGCAATAACCTCGCCTGAGCACCTTTAGCACTCACTCACACACGTGTGATCCACCCCAACACATACCTCCATAGCCGCCCCCAGGCACGGCAGTGTAGCCGTTGGCCGCCGCTGGCCGGGGTGTGACACCGGTAGTCTGTCGGGTGATCGAATGGAACAGTGTCTGTAGCGTCGCCAGGAGGTTACGCGGAGAGAGGTCTGACAGTGATAGCTCATGCCCGTGCACTATAGCCCAGTTGTGTATGAGATACATGACACTCACCACCAAGACTACGAACAGCAGGGACAGGAACATGGACTTGATGGTGCTCTGAGGGGATGGTGTATGGTGTATGTGGTGTTAGTAATATGCGTGTATGGTGTATGTGGTGATAGTAAAATGCGTCGTGAAAGTAGTGAATACATATGCCTTTGTACCGTAAGAGGAAAGGAAGGACTGTAGATATGGACAACTTTCTTAGAGAGAGGCATGGATTTACACAAGCAACACACTTTCTACGACGAATTATACAATTTTTTTCAAGATGACTTGTGAATATCCATACTCTTGCAATCTCAAGCAATGGACCTGAACTGGAGCCATAGAGTATTACTAAGGTGTGGCCGAAGTGTCCACAACTCATCATACGCTCACAGGCCCTTAATACATCCGCTCGCATTCGTACACTACCCGCTATCACCCGTACAGGTACTTTACGCCTTGAATTAGTACTATACCACTTTTACCAATACAATACGCCTTGAACTGATACTGGTTTTTTCACTCGAACTAATACAATACGCTTTGAACTAGTACTGATTTTTTCAGTCACAAAGTCGACACAACAGTTATGCACCACAAAGCGTGCTCCAACGCATCCAAACACTACAAACCCAACCCTCTAGCGGTGTGTACAAATGATACTAAAACCCTCAGACTCACCACGCATGTGGCACTACACCCAAACACTCATACCATGAATCCCGAGCTCTTATGGTGAGTGGGCTGAGGCGAGGGTGTTGGTGTGGCGGCTATCGGGGTAGGTATGGGTGCCGTTTCCGTGGGTACGGACGTGCCTGTCTGTGTCTGTGTAGTAGCGGTTGATGCCATTGTCGTGGTAGTTGGTACTGAAGTCGAGGAAAGGGATTGTAAGCGGAGCGGTGGTTTTGGTATATTAGTTACTTATATAGCTATGCTATATATTATGTTAGTATATATTATTTAACTCTATTAGAGCATATTAGTTCGTATGCTTGGGGCTGGGAGGCCAAATGCGGTGGATCTCGTGATCATGCTAGTTGGTAGTATAGTTACTATTGCAGCTGATAGTGTAGTTGGTTTTGTTGCTAGATGCCATAAGTGATGAATATGAGATTAGCACTGTGGTATAGAACGATAACTCACAACAGGTTATTGCATTCTGCAGCGGGGGCAGACAGTTGCGTTATCCACACACGCCACACCTTGCACGGCCTATTATACACACATAATCCTGTACAGGTAGCCTGTGAAGCTAATTCATGCGTGTGCGTTGCTATGGTAACCCAAGATACACCCTATCTATCCCACACCACAGCCTTGTTCTGCTATTGTATGCACTTGTCTCATATCACCGCGTGTTGTACCATAGACCACTCACCCACAGTGGCACAGTCACACGCTTCGCCCTTCTCAAAGGCGTCACCCTGTCCTGAGGCGATGCAGCCCTTGCTGGCGTGCATGGGCGCAGGTGCGTTACAATCCCGTTGCCGATATTGCCTGTGTACACCCAATAGGTATCAATACAAAATGTATTTTCAGTGAATAGTAGTCGGTATGACCTATATACACATCACTATCAGTGTATGCATACACACCACGCCACTAGGACACCCGTGACATGCTATCCCGGTAAGGTATGTGTATCATGATTCTACAGCTCAACCCAACGCACATGATATAGGCAAGCACCTACACGTCCTGTACACAGTGTCATCTCACACCCACAGGAAGACAATGAACACTCACTTAGACACCTATCATAAATCAACAGCTCAATCCAATGCACATATTATAAGCTAGCACCTACACGTCCTGCACACAGTGTCATCCCACACCCACAGGAAAGACAATGAACATCCACTTGCACACCTATCGTAAATCAACAGCTCAATCCAATGCACATGCTATAAGCCAGCACCTACACGTCCTGTACACAGTGTCATCCCACACCCACAGGAAAGACATGAACACTTACTTAGACACCTATCATAAATCAATAGCTCAATCCAATGCACACGTTACAAGCCAACACCTACACGTCCTGTACACAGTGTCATCCCACACCCACAGAGAAGGCAATATACACTCACTTGTACACCTATCATAAATCAACAGCTCAATCCAATGCACATATTATAAACCAGCACCTACACGTCCTGCACACAGTGTCATCCCACACCCACAGGGAAGGCAATATACACTCACTTGTACACCTATCATAAATCAACAGCTCAATCCAATGCACATGTTATACGCCAGCACCTACACGTCCTGTACACAGTGTCATCTCACACCCACAGAAAAGACAACGACCACTCACTTCGACACCTCCTTTGACCCATCCTCACACTGACATCCCCATTCTGTCCAGGGGCCATATCTGCCGAAGGTGCACTCGAGATGAAGCGCCGTGTCGTTGCTGGACCCAAATGACGGCGTAGTATAAACCTCGCCCATGTCTGTGCAATTGTAGTCGGGGCTAGATGCACTCGTTGTCGACTGAGTAGGTATAGAGGTTGTCAAGGTAGGTATGTAAGTACCAAGGAGTGTGATGACAAGGTAGGTATGTATGTGCCAAGGAGTGTGATGACAAAGTAGGTATGTAAGTGCCAAGAACTGTGATGACAAGGTAGGTATGTAAGTGCAAGGAGTGTGATGACAAGGTAGGTATGTATGTGCCAAGGAGTGTGATGACAAGGTAGGTATATATATACAAGGAGTGTGGCGTCAGCGTAGGTATGTAAGTGTCAACGAGATATGGTATTGAGGGTAGCAGGGGGTGTACAGGCAAGGAGTAGACAGAAAGGGGTCGGTATATGTGCTGATGATCAGCTCAACACCTGTACAAGCTGATACACACATAATCGCATAATACGCAAATCTTGCTCACTCTGATAAAGCGAGGAACATGTGTTTGTGTACACATAAGCCTTGTTGCTGAATATGTTATCATGTATGTATACGTATACACACAATATGTTATCATGTACGTATACATATGCACACAATATGTTATCTTGTACGAATACATACACATATGCACACAATTTGTTATCATGTATGTATACATATACACACCGTCATTATCTCCTTAAAGCGGCCATCCAGCCACGGTCGCAGTGTGCAACACGACAGTGGGTTGCGTGCTATACTGAACATTGTCATATGCGCAGGTAACAACGCATGTGTCAGTTGTTCACTCAGAGATGTCAGTAGATTGCTCTCCAACCGAACGTCCACCAGATTCGAACCTGTGTTGAAAGATAGAGGACATTATTCTTTAGCGAGGAATAGATGTGAGCTCTTCCGATGACACGCTATAGAATGAGCACATGCTGATTATCCATTCAGTAACTTTTGGGAGCCTGAGTCTACGAAGGTACATGCAAAAAGGGCCTACGGCTGCGATGATAATGGACAAATAAAGAGGACTGGATGCGCATTCACCGCCAACAAATACACACTGTCAACGAAGATCAGTATGTTGCCGTGTAGCACGGAACGACCCCTGCAGCGACACAGTGGGTTACTAGGGAGAGCCAGCTATAAGAGACTTCAGTGCTACGTTGCACTACGCAGATTTCCACAAAACCAGAACAACCACGTGCATGTATAGAGCACAACACAAACATGATTTAGAATACATTTATAGGTACAAGTCGTGATATATATACATACACACAACATCCATATCTAGGTATCACACCCTTGCACCAGGACTCACAACATACCACAGCAGCCAAACGTATCGTTGGGCAGTGATGCAATGTTATTGAAGGACAAGTCGAGTGTGCGCAGCTTAGTCATGTTCACGAAGACGTCTGTTCCAAACAATAGAGAGAGAGAGAGAGAGAGAGAGTGTGTGTGTGTGTGGGGGGGTGAAAGAGTGTGTGTGTGGGTGTGTGAGCGAGAGATTGAGAAAGCATGCAGTGCAACATATGAGACGTTAGTGAATGAGGATGCGCTAAAACTGAGACTACTGTCTGAATGATAAGGTGGTGCTAGGTTAAAAACAGTATGATGGACTGAGTGTCAAGTAGAGAGGCAAAGCTTGACAAAGTGAAATGTCAATGGTTACATATATATAGGTTACTGGATATATATACGGATATAGGCCAATGGCTACGTATATATAGGTTACTGGTTATATCCACGGATAAAAGCCAATGACTACGTATACATAGATTACTGGTTATATACACGGATAGAGGCCAATGGCTATGTATATATAGATTACTGGTTATATACACGGATGTAGGCCAATGACTACATATATATAGATTACTGGTTATATACACGGATATAAGCCAATGGCTACGTGTATATAGATTACTGGTTATATACACGGATATACGCCAATGACCCACGTATATATAGATTACTGGGTATATACACGGATATAGGCATACAGATACGCTGCCACATAACTACCCGTATGCAATACTGCCAGAGCCACTGTACAATGTAGACAACGAAACAGCTTATCACCCACCGATGCAAAGTGGCGCATCTCGAGTGGGTGGGGTGCATTGATGAGCTGGCCCGTTCACGTACACCGTTGGAGGTTCGCGAATGGGTGGGCCTGATACGTACATATACTTAGAATGGGTAATATACAATACTTGAAATGTGT
>LUCW03000566.1:30000-57500 GCA_001586965.3 Sphaeroforma sirkka
GGCTGTTTGATATGGTCGGTTCGTGTTGTCGACGTCATGGGATTAGCAATGTGTATTAAAACTTCCCGGCCATATGAATAATGTCTTCATCAGCTACCATCAATATGTTTCTAGTTCTCCTGAATAGTACGTTTCGTTAATTTGCTCATTATTTATAGTATACAACGCACACACCTTTCTCATCTCGAATAAGCATACTGGTCTTGATACTCAGTTTAAGTACAATCATTGCACATTATCAATTGCTTCGTAGCTATTGTTAAAACGCAACAGCTTAGCATATTCATCATTTTACTGTATATCTCTATGTAGTCTTCTCGTGCCAACAAGCAGTATATATTCACACGCGCATACTGAAGATATGAACTCAACACGTCGTTTATTATTTGCCTACCGCTAATGACCAGAAACGAAGGTATAGAAATATAGATTATCTTCAGGCTTCCCGAGTGCCCACACTATCAACCGTCTGCATGTTCTAGTTGTTTTCAATTATCGTACAAGCATTCAAGTTGTTTTAAATCCTCGTACAAGCATATTCAATGTTAAGTATATTTATTATTATGACCTACTCTACTACCCTCCCAGTCACACAGCTGACCGGGATTTGATAATCAGCGCTAACATATGTGCTTTCTCAACATCTAAACTTGCGTGTGCCGTGCCTAGGATGAAACCTTGGCCGAGCACACCGATCCCAACACTAATTACTCAACTCTTACGCTCGCTCAAGCGGTTGGCGATCTCACTCACATCCGACCCATACATACGGATGTACGCTGCATTCAGCGAACGGTCTTTGAACCCCATCTCATATAGCGTGTGCATGATATCCAGATGTTCCTTGGGTGTACTAGCTCCACTAGCAGCCGCGCTGGGAGCAGATGACGTAGAAGGTTCTTCAATATCTGGCACGGTTTCCACTATCACAAATTCGCCCTGGTCATATTCGGTTCCTTTACTGTCACCAGTACTCACAGGCTGTTGGATGCTCTTACTGTAATCAGCACTCACAGTCTGCTTCGCACTTTTACTGTCAGGGGCACTCACAGTCTGTTGTGTACTGTTGCTGTCAGGAAGACTCACAGTCTGTTCGGTACTCTTACTGTCAGCGACACTCTCGGGGGTTGACTCAACCTTTGCCTCGGGAGTTGGCTCAACCTTTGCATCGGGAGTTGACTCAACCTTTGCATCGGGAGTTGACTCAACCTTTGCCTCGGGAGTTGGCTCAACCTTTGCCTCGGGAGTTGGCTCATCCTTTGCCTCAGAAGTTTGCTCAACCTTTGACTCAGAGGTTTGCTCAACCTTTGACTCAGAAGTTTGCTCAACCTTTGACTCAGAAGTTTGCTCAACCTTTGACTCGAGAATTTGCTCGACCTTTGCGGGCGTCTGAGGCTCTGTAGCTTTCTTCACAGACTCATCCGCCTTTGGCCGGGTCTTCTCATTGACAACGCGCACAGTAACATTATTCAATTTCGGTTTGAAGCATTTGCGACTGTCGCTAGAACCTTTCTCCTTTGCCGTGCAAGATTTGCCGCTTGTCTTGGCTTCATGCTTACCATTCATATTGGTTCCACACCTCTTATCAGCGGCCTTACGCTCACCGCTACCGTTCGTCTGCCAACCTCTGAGGGTATCTAGAAAGTTGAACAAAGTCATAGGCTCAGTACGTGCCTGAGTTGGAGCACGGCGTTGCTGGCATCCTCTACGCTGTCTAGGTGGGTAACCAGTCCAGCCAGGATGAGCGACTGGTACATCTCTGTGCATAGGCACGCCAAACATATATGCACTGCCTTGCATATTGGGACCTCCAAAGTTGTACTGAACACCACGGCCGTGTGGATATCTACCGTACATGTTACGGCGACTTTGTCCCATACACATCATGTGTTCGTTAAAATTATCGGGACCTCTCAGATACTCGGGAGTGAAATGAATAAACCGCCCAGGACGTCCGTACCGCCCAGGACGTCCGTACTGACCACCATCCGAGTCAGGCACAGGGCGCAACACAAGTGTGTGATTCTCGGGATGCCCCTCTCTCTGATAGCAAGTGTCACACATGTCGTAGTCAGGGCATACCATACATGTGTAGCGAGTACCTACTATCGTCTTTTCACACTGGTCACAGAAGACGCCGGGGTGCATGCGCTTCTTTGTTGTTTCGGAACTCTCAGTGGACTCGTTCTGCTCTGGAGCATCCTTGTATTCGCACAAATCTATCTTGGCTAGGTTCTCCACCAACTCTCCGAAACCCTTCCCTAACACACACTCCAAGAAGTCAAATAATTTCGGTGCCTCCTTCTTGCCATCCTTGTATTCCGTTGCAGTCTCCTTTGCTACTTTAATATCATTTGCCTTTGATCCGCTTGTTTCTGTCTCTACATTATTCGCTTCTGTTACTTCGTGTCTTTCAGACTTGTATTCATTGTTCACATCACCTTCGTTCTCAGCCAGACCTACATCGCCCTCTTTGTCTTTGGCATCGCTCTCTGGCTCTGTGTCCACAGCCTCTACAGTGGCCTGTTGTTCGCCCATGTCCTCTGCATCACTATCTTCAGACTGTGACTCAGTAACCACTGGCTGTACCTCTTCAGGCTCATCCACTGTCGGTTCCACACACGTCTCGTCGACCGGTTCAACCAACACGGTGTCTTCATTATCAAAATCAGAAGACATTACCGGCTGTATATGAGGCATATCAGAGACATCAGAGCGCTTCTCGACGTCAAACAGGATCACACGAAGGGTGCCTGTAGCCTGCTCTAACGCCTCCTGGAACTCATCTTCAGTGGAAATGGTCACGTCATCGCCGTCCTCGTCAACGTACTTGGCGGTGAAGTTTTGCGCATCGAAACGTGACAGGATTTGTTTTTTTGCGTCAACCCAATTAGCCACACGCAGCCGACGGATGTCGCTAGGGCCATTAATGACCTTGATAGACGTCATTTTAATACTTGTTTTGATTTATTTGTAAGTTTACTTGTTGTATAATGATATGAAAATTGAATGCATGTAGCTGTGCCTTTTATATACAGCTATATACGAAATATTCGTACGCAGATTTTGTCACAGAACTGTCTCGATCAATATTTATTTTCAACCTATGTTTCCGTGGCTTGTCTTTCCCCCGTAAATATTGAGATTGTCTCAGTATTTTTTATTTTGATGACACTAATTTTCGTAACAAAATTCCCGAATTTGGAGTCACTATCCATCATCATTTTTCAGATCTTTCCGGAATGTGTTGGAATTTCACACCCAGAAGTCAAAGTTGTCGTTTTCTTTTTTTTTTAGAGAGCGTGTATGTACTATGCAGTCCCAAACAGCCGTGCTCACTCGCGCTGTAGTACAAAATCAATCGCAAGATGCAAACATCATCGCAATCAGCCGGAACCAAGAATGCTCGGATCCAAGGTCGAATCACTCCTTCGTGTAATAACCGCAATTGACGACGAATGGAACCATCATCGCAATTAGCCTTGGCCAACAATGTTCGGATACAAGTTCGAATCATTAAGTCCTTCGTGTAGTAGCCGCAATGAGGTGTCGTATAGAACTGCACAATAAGCCAGAATTCACAAAGCTCATACCCAAATTATAACCGCTAGATCGAAAAGCATCACCCCTGCTTAGCTGGAAAGACTCTAAAACATGAGGATTCATCAGATTTGTCAGAAAAGCAAGACTCCAACCGAGTGAGTAATTTACGCCTCACAAGTCTAGGTTAATACATAACGCACTTTAAATACTTTCTCTTTTATATTTCACAGCATACACTATGTATCATCGTATATATATACAAATCACTGTATATATATATATATATATATATATATGTATGTATATATATATATGTGTGTAAATGTATATATATATATATATATATATATATGTGTGAGAGAGAGTGTGTGTGCGAGCATGTATATGTCAAGTCAAATATATTTATGTTGATATATATATATATATATATATATATATATATATGTGTGTATATGATATGTATGTATGCATATGCATATATATATATATATATATATATATATATATATATGTACATAATACATATATATATTATATACTATATATATTGTTATTATATATATATATATAATATATATATATATATATATAATATAATACATGCATACATACATGCACATGCACATACATACATTTTTTTTTATAACACCTTGGCCATGTGATATTCCATGATGATGATACGTGAGTGTGGTATGTGTATGTACAGTGTGAGATATGATACATGGCATGTATGTATGTATATAATAATATATATTATGATATAATATTATATATTATTATATATATAATTTATGCATATATAATATATATATTATATATATATATATATATTATACATATATATATACATACATATACATATATATATATCTATATATATATATATATATATATATATATATATTAATGATACATAGAATTCATGTATATTATGCATTCATATATTATATATATATATATATATATATATATATATATATATATATATATATATATATATATATATATATCATATATTTATATATGTACATAATCGTATATATATATATATATATATATCTGTCATGGATAAATGTACACAGGTATATATGCATATTCTTATATTGGTTCATATGTATAAATATTCATATGAGTATATATGATATACGTATGTTTGTAAGTTTGTAAATATGTTATCATGTATACAATTATATATGTATACATCAATTGTATGACGTGGCCTACAAGACAATATGAACTTGACGCAGCTCGTGTGGCAAAGTGTGTGGAAATATGAGCGAAAGTATCCAATCGATCAACTGTGTTTTTGTCGGCATTCTCGCTCTCCATGTTGATAGTATCCTGGTCCATTCCGGGTTGTTCTGGAAGTCTCTGGAATTGACTGCTTGATCGTATTCCACAATGCTCAGATAGGTGCAGCTCTTTTGATCTAATGACGTGCAAATTTAGCTTTGAACCGATCGTCCGAAACAGCACAGTAATACACTGATTCGTGGCCACCATCTTGTTTCATTTTGTAGGATATGCCACCCCCTTCATTACAGAGCGAGCACTCTAGTCTAGTAAAACCTATCATGCAGTAAATGATTTGATTTATTTGAAAGAGGCGAAGCAGTGATCATATTCACCGTAAACGAACTACATCTACAATTGCATAGTCAAACAAGTACGCTAGAGACTCCCTCGGAGACGAAACATGCCACTTTATCAACCACAGTATAGGCGTGAAAAGGCACACGAATCTTATTCTATAAATTATGACTGCATATTCATGCATGTAAGAACCAGATATTTCACGTGCTTGCAACATGTAGCTGCAGTTTACAACGGGGAGGTCCTAAAAAATATTGTAGACTATCGTCTGTGGTGCTAGTGACCGGGTGTGCAAAGGGTTCGAAGTATGTATATAGTACATACGAAAAAATGCGTGTAACTGACTACTGAATACGTATCAAACTCGTCGCTACTGTCCCACTTTGTATTTATAGCTTTCGACTTTTATTTGTTGTTCATCATAATCTATCAGCAATCACATCCTCAATCGCCTGCACTATCTTCTTTGTCTTAGCCTTGTTCAAGGCATCCGAATGCGGTGATGAAAATCTACCTATATCGTTGTCGTAGTACTTCCCTGTAGCCGAGGCGAACTCATCACTGATACTCGCTCGTACAAGTATATCAGCGCCAACGCGGATGTCGCCCCCTGTTACCCCATACCCAGCTTGTACCATTTTTGTACCCAGCATAGAGGCTGGATTCACCGCTACAACAACTGGCCCATTCCCTTGGAGCTCAAGTGCCATACTGTGCGACCAGGCCGTGATCGCAAGCTTGGACTGCGCGTATGCACTGCCTGCGCTAAGTGTCGCAGAAGTACCGTCTGCTAGCGCGTTGATATTCACTGTCGCCTGGGCTGCTGAGGATAGATT
This sequence comes from Sphaeroforma sirkka, assembly GCA_001586965.3. NCBI lineage: Eukaryota > Ichthyosporea > Ichthyophonida > Sphaeroforma > Sphaeroforma sirkka. Next base: position 35,973 of record LUCW03000566.1, read on the forward strand.
CACCACTCTTCCTGTAGGACCCATCAGTGGTAGCAAACGCCGTGTAAGCAAATAAGGTGCAATAGTATTCACTACGAATCGCACGTCCAGGCCATCTTGTGTGAGAAGATTAGAGGTCTTCAGTACACCCGCATTGTTGATAAGAACATCCAACTTATCGTGTTTAGTAGCAATTTCATTGGCAAGCGTTTCCACTTCTTTCAAGTTAGAAAAGTCAGCTCTGTACATCTCCAAAGTACCAATGCCAGGTTCCTGAGATATAATCTTCATTGCGGTTTTAAGCTTTGCATTTGAGCGGCCGTGTATGAGCACCTGGTGCCCAAGGGAATACAGCATCTTGGCTGTTTCTAATCCAATACCGTCGGTTGAACCGGTTATAAGAATTGTCCTTGTCATTGTCACTTGAATCGGTAGGGTTTATTTTAAATTATGTAGTATATCTTTGTTTTATATGTAAAAACACACAAATGTAAAACGATTTTTACCAAAACCAGTGACACACTGTCAGATGACACTACTGGTCAATGGTCAGCGGCATCATTATTGAGACGTTCAGGAATCATGAACTGCAGGACGACAGTCTGATAGGCTGACATTTGGCAGGCTGACAGGCCAGTCCCAAAACATCCCATTATTCCCAGCCCATGGCCGCCCATAACCCATCAGTGCCATCACCCATCATGTCATGTGAGAGTACATGAGTCTATGACCCCTACTAAAATATATACTAATTATAATATATAATACCCTCTCTATAGAGAGAGTAGAATACTAGAATTCAAAACGCTTAACCCTATTAAATTCTGTATCACAGTAGGACCAATCGATTTTGGTTTGCGAATATAAATATCATTTTATTGGTGTAGTGTTAAAAAAATCTATATCAGCGAAATTTCAGGAAAAGTTACAAACAATTGATAGACAAGGCAAAGCATTGGTGATTGGATACAAACAATAAATATTGAGCGTGTGAAGCAAAATAAAAAAAACAGTACTGAAATGTATCTGTGCATTCGTTTCTATTGAAACACACAGGTTGACCAGGTCAGTGGTGCGAATGTGCCGAAACTAGAGCAAACGATCAAGTACCACCTTCCCGTCATCAAACCCAAAAAACGAAAATACATACAATGCTGTTTGTATTTATTTTTACTCTATTTACATATTTGCTAAATACTGAATACAGTCTCTACTTTTAGTATATATGTACCTACTCAAGTCACTACTGAGAGATTACTGATGAGTGACACAAGAGGGAAAAAAAGACTAAAAAAGCGCTCGAATTCACGACACCGTTCTTCAGCTACTAAATAGACAGCGGTGGAAAAGGTATATATAAGCGATACTAAGGCTCTCCGATAGCAGTATACACATATCCGCACTTGAATATCACAACAAAATACAATACAATACAAAATGAAAGCTGTTTTTTTCGAAGAGTTTGGAGACCTCTCCAAGATGAGTGTGGTTGATCGACCTCGCCCCACCGCAGGAGCCAAGGACCTAATTGTCGAGATGAAAGGGGCTGGTATCAACCCAGTTGACTGGAAGATACGCGCTGGTTATCTAAAGGATGCATGGCCCATGGAATTACCTATCATCACTGGCTGGGATGTATCAGGAACAGTTGTGGAGGTCGGATCCGAAGTCACCAACTTCAAGGTTGGGGACGAGGTGTACTCGTACAACCGTCCGGCTTTCGATAATCCCGAATACGCAGCAACTGAGGACCCCATCGGTAGGGATGGATGTTGTGCTGAGTATGTCAAAGTGGCTGAGTGGAAGGCTGCGCACAAGCCGAAGTCAATCAACCACTCTGAAGCTGGAGGTATCCCTCTGGCGGGACTTACAGCATACCAAGGCGTTTTCGATCAAGGACTTATGGAGGAAGGCCAGAGCTTGTTGGTACTGGGCGCTTCTGGTGGTGTGGGTTCGTTTGCAGTGCAGTTTGCGAAGGATGCTGGTATCAAAGTAACGGGCTCATGCAGTCACCGCAATGTGGACATGGTCAAGGAACTCGGTGCGGAGGTAGTTGACTATACTAAAGGGGATGTGGATGCACAAGTCAAGGAGAGTCATCCCGACGGGTTCGATGTGGTGTACGACTGTGTGGGTGGAGACCAAACAACCGCAGGTATCAGAGCCTTGAAGAAGGGCGGTATCATCGTATCCATTGCGAATACAGATGTGCCTGAGTTGGCAAAAGAGGCGGGGGATGATAAGATTGGCAAATCGTTCCTTGTCGCTGTCTCGGGCGAGCAACTGACGAAGATTGCATCTATGGTTGATTCGGGTAAGGTCAAGGTTGCGCACGTGACAACATTCCCCCTCGACGAATCCATTAAGGCATTCGAAGCGCTCGAGACTAATAGAGCACGTGGTAAGATTGTCATCACCAACTAAGTAGTTCATGTTATATATTAAATATAACGTTTCTCAAACACTTTGTACCCCCTCTTTTATTCGAGTGTGAAAGCCTCTGAGTATGAGTATTCGGTGAATGCATCTTTTATATTAACAGCCATGTTGTTAGGATTAGTGCAACATACAATAAAAATATAGCTGGTGTGAGAATACACATCGAAAAAGTTAACCGCAGAGCTAGGATAATTTTAATGGTCAATGTAGTCGAGATGTGCTTTAGCCTGACTGGAATAATTACTACTACAGCAAGAGCTTACAACACACATTTTCTTGATTGACATTTATAGACATTTAGTGGCAAAATTGGAAGGAAATAACTAGTGTAGCACGTGCACTACTATATATACATAAACACACACACACACACACACACACACACACACATCACATATATATATATATATATATATATATATATAATATATATATATATACATATATATGCATATATATATACATATTTGTTTATACATATATATATATCTATATATACATATATGATATATATATATATATGCATGCATGTAATACATGTGCATATATAATATATATATATATATGTTGATTTGTATATATATGTATAATATTAAATACATAATATTTATTATAATATATATAATAAATATTAATATATATATATATGCTTATATAATATGTAATCATTACACACATATATGCATGTAATATCCATAAACATAACAATGCCACCATGTATGTTAATGTTAATAATAATGTATATGTAATAATAATAATAATACCAGTATATAATATAATAATATGTAATGCGTTTTATTGACAGATGTTATTGTTGTGCATGTATTGTATTTAGTAACATATGCATGCAATAATACTCAGCCAACGTGTACGTAATAATGTATACATAATAATAATAATAATTATATAATAATAATATATGCATAATAATAATATATTATATAAACCATGCGTTATGTATGCCATTATGTTATCATTATGACATACATATGATATGTGCCATACCAGCGTAATAATTGATATTAACCAATATAATATATTAATATATTATTATAATAATAATAATAATAATAATAATAATATTATAATATATATACACCATACAATAACATAACGTATTGCCATGTACATATATATATTATTACGTTAATATATATATAATATACATCCATACATATATAATAATATACATGCATGTGTATGTGCATGAACGTGCATGTATTATTGTATATATATTAATAACAATAATTATACATGTATAATATATAATACATACATGTATACAATAATAATAATAACCACAATATGTAATATCAATACAATGTTTGTATCAATTGTACAGCACATCGGATGGATGCATCATGCACACACGCGCACACACATATATATTATACATATATATACATATATATACATAATATGCTATAATAATATGTGTATGTATGCATATCGCCATGTATATAATATTTTGTATGTATTTATATATATTTATATATATATATATATATATAATATATATATATATACATATATATACATATATATATATATACATATACATACATGCATACATAGCATATCATACACACACACACATATATATATATATATATATATGCATGCATACATATATATATATATATATATATATATATATATATATATATATATATATATATATATATATATATATATATATATATATATATATTTAATATACATAGATATATAGACCGAGATGGGTGTTATATGTGTAGAACGCTTCTTGTTCTCATACATCGTCTGTACATCGCAATTCCGTGGCTTTGAATAACAAACTTGTACAAGTTATCAATCCCAAATAGGTAGTTTTAAATGTCTCTTTGTATACACGTAAATTAGTACCTCATCCATGGGTTATGATTTATGAAAGCGTTTCTTTTTTTCATGGCCACTAGATTTGGGTCTCTGCGGAAGAAACCTTAAATATTTCTGCTCGAGACTCAAGAGTCGAGAGTCGAGTTCGAGGTGCTATATATATTTATTTTAGAAAAATATATTATCGACAGTGGGTAAAAATGAAAAAAGCTTCATCTTTGACGTAAATATGTATTTAACTAAATCTCTGGAGCATCCCGTAGTCCCGTATTCGTCTACATCTAACGCATGTTATTAAAAAGTTAAATGTAAAGGTTTTTAGATTTTTAGGTTGTATATATATACATACTTTAGAAAAAAACGGTTTGCAGTACAACTTTCACCTGTGGAAGATCTATTAAAAAAAAAAGGAATTAGAAAAAAATAATGACTCATGACAAAAAAATATGACTCATCAAACTTACATATTTATGTATCAGTGGGGATTTTGTTTGTTGTTTTTATAAAATCAAAATTGAATAATATATCAAAAGTGAACGTAAATATTTATTACATATGTACATACATATATTTATTTTTTCTGAAAATAGAGCACGGCTTTATAGCGTATGATGACTCATTACTCTTATTATAATATTAGCATCCCTGTATGTTTTGACATGTAAATAAATAACACTTGTTCTTAGGTCTCTCTTGTGTGTATCACTATATATATGAAATAATAATTATTTGCATTCTTCCTATTTTAGCCTTTTAGACCAAATAACGCACAAAAAGGATAAGCGCTTCTGATATGCCACACATTTGTTCGAAGAAGACACGATGGCCACAGATACAATGATGCACATCAATTCGGAGTGGTCGGGGCTAGATGGCCTTGATGCTTCTAGTATCCCTGATAAGTGCGTACACGAGTTGTTTATGGATATGGTAGAGTTGTATCCGGATGTACCAGCGTGTTGGTTTGAGGACGAAAAAAGCACGACATTAACTTACAAGCAGGTGTGTTAACGACAAATTAAATCTAAAAACCCTAAAAGCCCATGTCTTCAAAAAAAACGAGATATGAAAATATCTCTTGTCGAGTGCTATGGTGAAGTTATTGTCCTGACGAAAGTATATAGAAATAGGGCTAATATGGAGAGTGAAACAATGATATGCAGTGTTTACACCTGTTGCGAGTCATGTACGCACAGATATGTATGTATAATTTTAATTAATACAAATTTCGACCACATATCCAACTTGTAGTTATGTATCTAGATTTAAATGAGAAGAAGTTTGTATAGAATTGTAAACTTCTAATTCCGAAATCGAATTGACTGATCTGTTTACACGTACGTAAATATGAATGTTAGAAGCATAATCTATTATCGCGACGAAATTTATTCATTTAAATCTAGATACATAACTACAAGTTGGATATGTGGTCGAAATTTGTATTAATTAAAATTATACATACATATCTGTGCGTACATGACTCACAACAGGTGTAAACACTGCATACCATTGTTTCACTCTCCATATTAGCTCTATTTCTATATACTTTCGTCAGGACAATAACTTCACCAAAGCACTCGACAAGAGATATTTTCATATCTGGTTTTTTTAAAGACATGGGCTTAGATGCATACGTGACAGAATGATTCATTCACTACTCGTGTGATTATAGTTGCATCTCAAGACAGTAGGCAAATAATATTGCTTTATCACAAATTGACACGCTGATACAAAATATATTTAAACTAGATTCTATATATATATATATATATATATATGATGCAGTTACATAAAGATTTGTTACTATATTTGGCCCTATATATATAATGTAAAAACAATATGCATACATACATATATATTTATATATATGCATGTTATATATATATATATATATATATATATATATATATAAATATATACACAAATATAGATAGATATATATATGTATATATATATGTGTGTCCATAATACAAATATATGTATACATATATACACACTGCATACATATATATATTACATAATGCATATGTATTATATATATACATATATATAATATATTATACATATATAATAATACATATTATATATATATGTTATTATAGCATATACATATATGTATATATATTATTATATATAATAATAAGGTTATACATATTATTAATTATTATAACATACATGCTGCATACGTATATACATGTGTATGCACATACACATGCAATTATTACCTTATCATCATATCATATGCATTATTATTATGTTATGTATGTAACATACATGTATATTATACGTATACAATATTATATATCAACTGCGTATACATTACATATTATATTATATTATTATGCATACATAATGTATTATGTATACATATTATTACATGCATAATAATAATTACAATATATGTATATATATTATATATATATATAATATATATATATATATATATATTATATATATATATATATATATATATATATATATTACATATATATATAATATTATATACATATTATATATATTATATATATATATATGTATATATATTTATATATATATATATATATATATATATACGCACATACACACACACATATATATTTATATATATATATACATATACATGTATATATTAATGTCTATTTGAGTACATCTTTGCACACGCAACATTCAATGACAGTTTCTTCTATTCTCTACATTTCTTCTGCTATTCTATCTTTTATGAGTTGTTATTGATATGCTTGGTCTTTGGCTGCGCGTGGTGGCACAGAATACAGAAATGATTGATTTTTTAATATCTAATTGTCAATACATCCATGTAATATTTATATGATGTATGAGTCTCTATTCGATAGTTTCCATCTATAAACTCTAATATCTTGCAATTCCCACTCACAGCTTGATATAGCTAGCAACCGGATTGCGAATTACGTGCAGAACCTCGGGGCCAAACCGGACGATCTGATTGGTATTTTTGAGTAAATTTTAACGCTTATTTCCTTTCGTATTGTCGGTTCGGCTTTTGTTCGGATTGGGTAGTAACTGCGATTTGGCAGTCAGGCTACACCTACTTTATGTGTTCGTACGGTCATGATATACAAACATAAGAAAGTATGTGTAAATGTAGTGTACAATACAAAAGAGATAGACACACACACACACACACGCATATATATATATATATATATCGTGTGTGTGTGTGTATGTGTGTTCCTGTATGCGTGCGTGCGTGTCTTATGAAACCTATGCAATTGTAGATGTGGTGAGTATCGTATTGCGTTTCCGACTTTGTAGTATTGCGTTCCAATCGATTATATACTCTACGCTACCTCGACTGTCTACCTTGCTTGTACTTGGTTGGGCTTCAGTTGTTCTTCTGCATATGGCTAGGCATAGGTGTTTGATTTTCTATGTCTGACATGGTATGACATTTACTGATACACATATTATTGTTACGGCGTTGCACAGGTGTGTGTTTGATGCGGAATACTACTTTACTGGCCAGTATGCTGGGCATTATGAAGTCTGGTGCGGCGTATGTAGCGCTCGATCCGAAGTTCCCACCGGAGAGATTGGCCTATGTCATCGAAGAAGCTGGAATCAAGTACGTATCCTTATGTACATGTTTGTAAAGTTGACTTATGAATATAAAAAAACAGGTGTATATGTGCGCAAAATTGATCGGCACTCCCGTAACTATAACTATTGCTATTCCAAACGAGTTTATGATCACAGATGTCACAGATGTGCTCCTATGTTCAGGTGAACTGGATACAATTATTCTATCTTTTTCACTCGGTCTACCTCGTTTGGTTGCCAATCATACTATATATCTTACACGCTTTGGGCATCTTGCATTTACCGTATTTTTGCACATCCGCATCATTGACCGACTCTCTCCTCATGTTTCCTATTGTTTATCGTATAATCGGGGTACTTGCATTTCACTCCTCACCCCGTGCACTACAGACAGGTGGTAACAGAGAAGGCCTTGATTCCATTCATTGATGAGGTGCTCAATCTAATGTCCACACGCGAGACCGAGGTGACGAACCATGAGAGGTGTGTCATGCGACTATGAGGTATATGCATAGATACTACCAACAGCAAACAACAGGTGTAGCTATATCTAGATATCGATGTGGTGTACTACATGCAGGGATTGCAGGCGAAGTCAAGGCTGTCAATCGGGATGATTGGGCGTGGGGGCTGCAACAGAATTGGATTTACAATGCCACTACACCTATCGATAGATGGATATATTATGAGTCGATTTAGTGAGTATTTGATCACATGTTCGTACGTGCAAGTGCAAACTACAGGTGGTTATAGACACTTCTGTTTGTTAACATGTAGGCAAAAAAAAATGTACCTGGTACAAGGTTTTTGTTATGTATATACATCACATCTGCCGCGTTTGAGCTAATTGAATGTCGGCAACCAAGGTGCAAGTTTATGTTTTTAGGGGGTTAAACCTCAAGCCATTATGTGCATCACACTACATCAGTAGAGATGTCAGAGCTATAATATCTGTTGTAGTTCAAAGGATGCAAAGCCGAATCCGTTTAGTCTTATTGTACAAAAATAACTACTCGTTGGGTGTCATTGAAGGGTGAACCGACACGACATTCACCACATATCTGAAACAGCGATTTGTGTTTGTAAAATACTTGGGAAAAACCACAGACCGCCATCCACTGTATCCATGCAACGTACGTAGTGTATACCTCCGACCACAGTCAAAAATTTCTATTCTCACAAAGCACTAAAACCCTTAACCCGATAATAATGAAAAAAGCCTCGATGTTGGGCTATAGCGAATGTAACAGAACTCTATGACCACAGCATGCAGGGTCAATGGGTGGAAGAGATACGTACAACCACCATCAAGCACAGACGATACGCCTTGGAGAAGATCGAAGCGCATCAATTCATCGACCCAGAAAGGGCCGTTAAGGATGCCATGTACGAATGGATAATGTGTGCATGTGCACATGTAGTGTGTGAGTATGCGTACGCGGGGGTGTGTTACAGTGTTATGCTAGTGATGGTAGTGTGATAGTAGTGTTATGCTAGTGATTAGTCTTATGCCGGTGATGGTCGTGTGATAGTAGTGTTATGGTGATGTGATAGTAGTGTTATGCTAGTGATGGTAGTGTGATAGTAGTGTTATGCCAGTGATTAGTGTTATGCTAGTGATGGTAGTGTGATAGTAGTGTTATGGTGATGTGATAGTAGTGTTATGCTAGTGATGGTAGTGTGATAGTAGTGTTATGGTGGTGTGATAGTAGTATGGGGAGTGTATCCGTGGACGATGCTGTTGCGTGCGCTTGTGCCGTGGCTAGTGCTCATTTGACGTTTGCTACTATCGATATACCGATTCAACCCGTCGTATCCCCACCATTCGATATCACACACTATTGTATGGCTGTATATTCGTGCGGTATAATTGCTGTATTCTTATAGTCGCCCTTATACCCAACGTATCTACATAATTCGTCCTGTTGATTAGGGTGGGTACATCCGAATGGGGCAGAGATCTGCTGCACGAATTCGATGAGGAGTATCATAAGTCGGAGGTGACGTCGAGACACCTCGCATGTATGTTCCGAACTTTCTCCATTGATATTAGCACTTCTCTCGGGTTTCCCAAGCCAGAGACTACCGAACAGCTTCCATTCCATTTGTTATACGCCGACTACTGTGCCGTATGCGAGCTCAGATGTTTCAAGTCCACCTTATTCATGTGTTATTCTGTGGTCTTTGCGTGCTGTGTATATCCAGACGGTATCTACACAAGTGGTTCCACCGGAAAGCCCAAAGGCGTTCTCTTACCCCACAGAGGTGTCGTCAACTTCCTGCTGGCCATGCAAGATAAGCCAGGATGCAAGCCTCATCAAAAGTACACACGCGTGCTCGGTCCACACAAAAAATATACATAAATCATATATATATATATATATATATATATACATGTGTGTGTGTGTGTGTGTGTGTGTATATTTATATATAGATATATACACATCACACACACACACACACACACACACACATCATACATCACATCATCATCAACATATATATATATATATATATATATATATATATATATATATATATATCATATATATATATATGTATATATATATGTATGTATGCATGTATGTATGTATGTACATATATATATATATATGTATATATATGTATGTATACATATATATATATTGCATGTGTACATATATATATATATATATATATATATATATACATATATATATATATATATATATATATATATATATATATATATATATATATATATATATATATATATATATATATATATATATATATATATATATATATATATATACATATATATATATGTATATATATATATATATGTGTGTGCAATGTATGTATGTGTATGTATATAGCGCTAAGAATGTAGCGCACAAGAATTGAGAACAATATACAAGGTCTTCATGTATTTTATCGAATTTGTTCTTATTCTATTGTCCAGGTCTAGATGTTAGAGCATAGAGAGAGATTCAAAGCATATTGACTATACTTTCGTCTATATACTTAAATTTTTCTATTGTTGTTCAGGTCTAGATGTTCGGTATATGTACATGCGTGAAAGTACTTCTGCGGTGCATCACGCAAAGCCATGTCGTGTACCGCCGTGCTGCTGGTTCGAAACTGATACCATCCGTTACCCATCTCGAATGCGTTCTATTTTTAGCATCCTACTTCCCAAATACCACGTATTTTGGGTACTCCTTTCGTTAGAGCATAGAGAGAGATTCAAAGTATATTGACTATACTTTCGTCTGTATACCTAAATTTTTCTATTATTGTTCAGGTCTAGATGTTCGGTATATGTACATGCGTGAAAGTACTTCTGCGGTGCATCACGCAAAGCCATGTCGTGTACCGCCTTGCTGCTGGGTCGAAACTGATACCATCTGTTACCCATCTCGAATGTGTTCTATTTTTAGCATACCTACTTCCCAAATACCACGTATTTGTATACTCCTTTCCATCTTGTACACCACCTTTGAGTACATATCACTCTATCATCTCACTCAGTCAATGCGGATGTACCCCTTCCTCTGTGCAGGCTGTTGGCCATGACGACCATCTGCTTCGACATCTCTGTGTTGGAGCTCTTCATGCCACTGATCACCGGGGGAACGGTAGGAGACACTCGTACACATGCATTGCACAACCCTTGCGCGTACATAAACATGTGTGTATATTGTACCGTCGCCAGTGGGGTTAAGTGTTGTCTGGCTGATACTGTGACACTGTGTAGAAAGTAGCTTGCACTGAGGTACGTTTATTTCAGGGGATTTGTATGTACGTATACGATAACAGAGATTAATTAAACCCTAAACCCTAGAATATCCAATATAAATACAGTACCATGTACATACACTCTCTCACCAGTCTCATATGTGCACGCTCCCCACACGCGCAGGTCATCATATGCAGCGCCAAAACACAGCGAGACGGAATAGCACTGAAAACACTGATTGCCAATACCAAGCCGGATATCATCCAGGTATGGCTGACAACCCTAAATCCCTTCAACCCTAAATTTACAAATCCTAAAACTAAACCCTAAAACTTAACCCTAAAACCCTGAACCCCTTCAGCCCTAAATTCCTAAATCTTTTAATTCTAAAACCCTAAAACCCTAAATCTTTAAACTCTAAATCCCTAAATTCTTAAATCTTTAAATCCTAAATCCCTAAATCTCTTCAACTCAAACCCCAAGCCTCTTTTACCGACTACTTGGTGGGCTTTGTAAAGTCGGCTGTGTGTGACGCTAGACGCTTTCCAAGTGCAATTGAAGTGCGTGGATGGGGTTGTTCCGTGAGCGTGCGTTAGAATGCACCCTCGGGGCCATACGCAGGGCTCCGAGTGGAGTGTATTGGATTATCGTGTTTTAGGACTACGTACACCTGTCCTGTTTGTTTTCGGTCAGTGAATGTGCGCCTGTCCTGTTAGTTCTGGGTTAAGGATAGTGCACCTGTTTTGTTGGTTCTGGGTCAGGGATAGTGCAACTGTCCTGCTAGTTCTGGGTTAGGGATAGTCCGCCTGTTCTGTGAGTCCTCGGTCAGTGATAGTGCGCCTGTCCTGTTAGTTCTGAGTTAGGGATAGTGCACCTGTTTTGTTAGTTCTGGGTTAGGGATAGTGCACCTGTCTTGTTAGTTCTGGGTTAGGGATAGTGCGCTTGTTCTGTGAGTTCTCGGCCAGTGATAGTACGCCTGTCCTGTTAGTTCTGGGTTAGGGATAGTGCACCTGCCCTGTGTTCTGGGTTAGAGATAGTGCACCTGTCCTGTTAGTTTTGGGTTAGGGATAGTGCACCTGTTCCTGTTTGCCCTGGGTCATACAGTTATGTGCCTATCACTGGTTAAGCTATATGATATATGGATGCACTCTAATATACTGAGTGTTTTAATTGTTGTGTTTCGCTTGTACCAGGCCACTCGAAGTACAGTCTATCCGCACTTTATTTCTACATAGTACGGATGAAACGTTACCTCTAAATCTGTATCTGTATGTAAAGATACAGAAATTGAACGTTTGGCAATACCCTTATACATATATCTAGCCCACGATATGAGGGTCTATGTTCGGGCTGTGTACTGATACGAGCCCTATCTGCATATCCAAATAAAACTAATAATCTATTTGTATGCATAAATGCCTCTATATCGATCCGACGGCAACTAGGTTAAACTGTTATCTTATATCCCGGACAGTGGTCAGCGGATGACTGTGGGGTTTGCCTTGGCATCTACAATTACTATGTCTTGTTGTTGTCGCCCCATTGATCCCTTACACCCATGTGTCATGTAAGTTAGGTACATAGATAAGGCTCTATTGCCTTCTTCCAACTCTGTACGTCCACATCAAACGGTCAAGCTTCTCCTCTCTACTGGGCTACGCGTGCATGTACATATCCTCACAGCCAAAGTTGCACATCCCCACTCACAACCAGGCCACTCCGGCCACATGGTCTATTCTGATTGAGAGCGCGTGGGTCGGTGACCCAGAACTGACTATTCTGTGCGGTGGTGAACCTCTGCCCGTGAGCTTGGCCAACAATCTCACCCCCCGAGTGAAAGAGTTGTGGTAGGTAACGAGTATGAGAGGATCTATTAATAGAACACGAGCATCAATGATGTGTACGCGGAGACACCAGCGTTTACGTTCAGTGATAGAAAGTGAGGAAAGAGCTATTCATAGAATACGTATGTGTACATATACATAAATGTGCATAGGGTAATACCATGTGAAGTGCATATGATATACATGTGATTTACATGGAATACATATACACAGGTTATACCATGTGAACTGACCCTTGACGCATATCAGAGCTCTAGTCTGCTATGTGAGATGTAACTGATCGTTGTGGAGAGAAACCATACGAGTACCGGCTATCAGGTGCCTGACTGCCTCATGATGTGGCTACGCTTTTTTGGTGCACTTATATGTTTGGGCATGGCCTGGTCTCGTGTAGGCTGTTGGATGATGTTCCTCTGCCCTACAAGGCATTCAATACTCACCCTCACCCGTTCACCTCGAACTGCAACACGTTCTGTGACCTATTTTGTATAAATGAGTGTGTAAGGGTTAAACCCTTTTGCCGGAAAGTGAGCAGCGCAATACAGAACAAAGCAATAGAGCAGCCGACACAGGGCTGGTAGCATTACCAGGGCACTCGTAGAGTGAGAGACTCTAACCATGACACACCGGTAAGTGGTACTCATCTACCAATGCCTATACCTGAGCTCGTACCTACAAACACTCCGTTGACGCGCCATAACCTGTGCACCTGGTCCACAGGAATATGTACGGCCCTACTGAGGTGACGGTGTGGTGTACCGTTAAACGCATTGAGGGCAAACTCTCCGGCCCTCCCACCATTGGGCGACCCATCCAGAACACCACGGCCTATATTCTGGGTATGCACGATAATGCTACTACTGTGGGGCACGCCATTGCACCCGGGTGTACAGCATGTGTGTCCTCGATTTGGGTTTTTAGGGCCGGTTGTGTATCGATATATAGGATGATAAGAATGCGATACATAACATTATCGAATACACACAACATTATCGAATACACACGTTGGCGTAAGTGTATGTTACAAGTGAGGTGTCTACACAGCATGGCTTCCACGGAATGGTGCCCCCATATCACACCAACCACGTGTGCATGCATCAAAGGTACTATATACTCTCAACTACACCAGCCACAGTCCTATATCACACCAACCACGTGTGCATGCATCAAAGGTACTATACACTCTCATCTACACCAGCCACAGCCACGTTAGACGTCCCCTAGACCTCTGTTACCGTCACCCTCTCCACTCAATCTACTAAGCGTACTGTATTGTGCCACAGATAACTGAACGTACTGTATTTTGCCACACATAACCAAACGTACTGTATTTTGCCACACATAACCAAACGAACTGTATTTTGCCACACATAACACAGATATGGATACTCTACAGCCTGTGGCCCCGGGAAAGCAGGGCAAGTTATTCCTGGGGGGTGAGCAGAACGCCCGCGGGTACAACAAACGACCGGAAATCACAGCCGAGAAATTCATCCCCGACCCATTCCGCACAGATGTTGAGAACCCCATCATGGTAGGTACATAAGGAGAGCATCCTTACAATGTAGGTACACAAGGAGAGCATTCTTACAGTATAGGTACATAAGAAGAGCATCCTTACAGTGTAAGTACGTAAGGAGAGCATTCTTACGGTAGATGAGGTGCAAGGGAGTGGGTGGTAGTAGGTAGTGTATAAGGAGTGTTGAATGTTATTAATCCCATCATGGTAGGTACATAAGGAGAGCATTCTTACAGTGTAGGTACATAAGAAGAGCATTCTTACAGTAGATGAGGTGCAAGGGAGTGCATGGTAGTAGGTAGTGTAAAAGGAGTGTCGGATAATGATAACTCCATCATGGTAGGTACATAAGGAGGAGAGCATCCTTACAGTAGATGAGGTACATGGAAGTGGATGGCAGTGGTAGTGTTTAAGGACTGTTGGATAATAATAATTCCATTATGGTAGGTACATATGGAGAGCATTCTTACAGAAGATGAGGTGCAAGAAAGTGGATGGTAGTGGTATTGCTTAAGGATTGTTGGATAATAATAACTCCATTATTGTAGGTACATATGGAGAGCATTCTTACAGAAGATAAGGTGCAAAGGAGTGGATGGTAGTAGGTAGTATTTAAGGATTGTTGGATAATAATAACTCCATCATGGTAGGTACAAAAAGAGAGCATTCTCACAGTAGATGACGTACAAGGAATGGGATGGTAGTAGGTAGTGTGTATGTATTGTGGGGTTAGGTCTGGTTGCAGCGTTGCTATGTGTTCTTCCCACGTTGCTTATAAGCTTGAGATGTGAAGTTTTGGAGTTGGCCCGTTGTGCGCCTGTTCGTATGCCCTTCCAGCGAGGGCAGGTCGTTTGAAGCTATCCTGGTTTGGATTTTAGGGCCGTGCACACCGATTTTCTCGCATGATGTCCCAGGTGCAGCTTAGCTCAATAGATTACTGTGTTGTTATCGAATTCAAAGACAACTGTGAAAGTTTGGGACATGACCAGGAAGCGTTCTTGACTGACCAGCTGGTGTGGCTGTTCATGTGTGTGTGATCTTGTGTGAGACATCCCATTGTACTGGTCCCCTTCACTTACCCTTCTTTCATGTGTACTGACAGTATCACTTGGCTTTCGATCTGCTGTTCCATTGGACTGTAGTCTTTTAGCACGCAGTCGTAGTATGCGTTTCGTCGTCTTAAGGTGTTGGCTGTTATCACCAACGCAACGTAAACGTTTTGGTATCCTCCGACAGTACGACTCTGGAGATCTAGCACGTTTTAACGACGACGGTGAGATCATCTGCTGTGGCAGGGCGGACTATCAGGTCAAGATCAATGGCTTCCGCATCGAATTAGGGTGAGCACAACATATATATATATATATATATATATATATATATACATACATACACATATATATATATATATATATATATATATATATATATATATATATATATATATATATATATATATATATATATATATATATATGTATGTATATATATATATGTATGTATATGTATGTATGTATGTATATATATATAGACTTGCTCATGACTTGTGCTAATTCACCCACGTAACGAGATATATGCAGTGTTGGATTCGTGTATTGTCTGTTTTGGATGGCTGGTACTCACCTACTCACACAGCAGGATATATTCAGTATTTAATACGCTTATTGTTAGTGTTTAATACATATATTCTCAGTGTTTCAGACGTGTAGTGTCTGTATCTAAATTTCCCATATCCTGTACCTACCTACCTACACAGTGAGATTGAGTCGGCTCTGGATAGGCACCCGTCATTAAAAGCCAATGTAGTCGCAGTGTCGGAGATCGCAGGCAACAAACAGTTGGTGGCCTATGTAGTGGCAGCAAAGGATGTCAACGCACTCGACATCCCTATGCTCAAGAACCATATAGAGACGTAAGTGCTACGTGCCTGTAGGGTTTGGGGATTTTCGGGTTTAGGGTTTGAGGTTTAAACCATATAGAGACGTATGTGCTACGTGCCTGGTTTCTTACTTGTGACATACGTTCCGATGCTGTGTTCTTTGTACTGTGTATGTCCATATGTTTGATCTGCCCATGGTGCTTCTTGTCCTTATTACTACTTGTACATGTTACCAACTATCAATATATATATATATATATATGTGTGTGTGTTTGTATATATATGTATATACATATCCATCTTATTTTCTTGTGGGCTGTTGTGGTTGTGACATAGGGTTTGGAACCACCTGGCATCTCTAAGCAGAAACGTCATGTGGTGATGAATGTACTATTTTTTCCTACACTCATTTATACATGGATCCTTGAAATTGAACACTTGCTTGTTGCTTTCGTTCACTTAAGGTTAAGGTGTGGTTACAGGGTCTTAGGGTGTAGGAGTGTGTGGTGTCTCAACAGAGGTATATGAAGCTTAAACATGAGCATATGCACTTGAACCGTTTTGTTACTCCTGTGCACATAGTCGTCCTGTAGTGCTGCTGTTTGTGTGCATGTGCAAGGTGATGGTTCGGTCGCCTACACCTGTAGTCAAACCCAGGCCTTGTCAAATTAGTCCAAGTGAAATGAAGTGAACTCGGGCATAAGTACCGTTTTTGTTCGCACGCAGCACGTGTGCACATCTTACGTACGCGGTAATCCATTCTACCCACCTCGTTGTGTGTTCATATCACTCACCCTTCGTTCTCATGCAACACATGTACATATACCATACACTACTCTCCACTCTACCTACCTTCTACGTACCTTCACTCTACCTGCCTACCCCCTCTTGTATTCATATCATATATGCCACCCCCCCCCCCCCCTCCTCCGAACACAGGTGTTGCACCCCCTATATGGTACCGAGCATCTTCATCCAACTGGAAGGACTACCATTGCTACCCAACGGAAAGGTCAACCGGAACGCACTGCCCAAACCAGAAGCAGCCCGCGCAGAGATGGCCGACCAGACGTTGCAAGGTATGGGGTGGATGGGGCACAGGCACTGGTAGATGCATGACAAACACTGGGAAGTTCTGTACTATCACTTGTACATGCATAACAAACACTATCACTGGTACATGCATGACAAGCACTGGGAAGTTCTGTACTATCTACCACGGGCATTCTACCAACGACTTACATTGTCATACACTCATGCCTGCCAAACCCCGGTTCGTTTTATATCACCTGCTGTGTGCGTATTATCTATATAGAGTATGTAATGTATACATGCCAAATACTGGTTCATGATAGGTTATCTATTCTACAGATTCACGACAACATCTATGCACACATGCGCATAGGCTCTTTTACTACTACATGTGTGCCGTTGACCTATCCCATCTTGCTGGTACATGCTTGCTTAGTCCGGCTGATGCGCTGATTAATTCCTGGTTAATTGTCCACCGTTATAGACGGGTAGTCTCTTTTTTACATGTGTGCCGTTGACCTATCCCATCTGGCTGGTACATGCTTGCTTAGTCCGGCTGATGCGCTGATTAATTCCTGGTTAATTGTCCACCGTTGTAGAGCCGAGAAATCCCCACGAAAAGGCCATCCTCGACATGTGCCAGCAGCACTTGGGAATTCAGAGCATCTCTACTAATACAAATCTCTTCAGTATTGGTATGTTGTTTTATCCTCGATCGGTGTGCATTTGTCTGTAGCATACACTATTATATATTGAAGGAAAGTATTATTTTGTTGGCAGAAAGTGCGATGTTTTAGAAGAAAGTACTACGTATTAAAACAAAGTGCTGTGTTAAAACACAGTACTCTATATTAAAAGAAAGTGTTTTGTACTAAAGAAACACAGAGGAGGGTCTCCCCCCAAAAGATGTACTATATATTAAAAAGAAAGTGCTATGTTAAAACAAAGTACTCTATATTAAAAGAAAGTGTTATGTAAGAAAGTGCGCTATATGGCTAATATTAGAAGGCAATACAGACGTATCCGCGTTCTGTGGCTGTTCATGAATCACCTGTGTTATTACCCATCTGATGTATAAGTTTGTCTGCTCACTCCTCTATGCGATATGTTTCTTACCTACCTGATTCCTTTGCGTACTATTATGTCCTACTTTAAGCTTATTACTCATCTACCTGATCCCTTCTCACATTGTTGTGCTCAATAATACTGTGTTTCGCACCTACCTGATTTCGCCGCATACTGTCGTGTTCCATTTTAAAGCTTATTCTTATCTACCTTTATTCTATACATTCTTTTCGTTTCTCTTTCAGGTGGCGATTCGTTATTTGCCGTCAAACTACATAACTCTATTGAGTCAAAGTTCGACGCCAATGTAACAGTGGCGGATATTCTGAGCATGCAGACCATCATAGAAATAGCCGCAGAGGTCAAGTCACGCTGCGAAGGCGGTACGAAGCGCAAGATGTGCAATCTTATAATATATATATATATATATATATATATATATATATATATATATATATATATATATATATGTGTGTGTATTGTTTGTGTGTGCTTATGTATGCATGCTTGTATGTATGTATGTATGTATGTATGTATGTATGTATGTATGTATGTATGAATGTATGTAAACATACATACATATATATATATATATATATATATTATTATGGGTGTGGGTGTGTGTGAGTGTGGATGTGTATGTGTGTGTTTGTGTGTATGTATAAAGATGTATATAAATTTATTATGTTGGATTGTGGATTCGTGTATTCAGCACGTGCATGCCGACTTTTATTAATTGTTTGAAACTTTATATCACTATATCATAATATGTATTGCACTCAGTATCGATTCTATGAGTTTGTTTGTGTTTATATGAGCATGCACATTTATATATCAACGTATACGACCACAGACATTCGTCGTGCATACACTTTCATGATACGTCACACTGAGGGATGGCGCATAATATCTATTTATAGATTCATGCTGATAACCTCCTTTTTCTATCAATAGAAGGACCATGCAAGTCGAAGGAGCACACGTACATCGTGCCATTTTCCAAGACCGGTTCCAAGCCGCCACTGATCTTATTCCATCCAGGTAGGTATAAGTACTGTGCATATTTATCCAAATAATTTATAAATATATGTATATATATATATATATACATATATATATATATATGAATAAATCATATATATATATATATATATATATATATATATATATATATATATATATATATATATATATATATAGATAAATATATATATATATATATATATGTTTGTGTGTGTGTGTATTGTGTGTGTGTATGTATTTATTTTTTATATATTATATATATATATATATATATATATATATATATATATATATATATATATATATATATATATATATATATATATATATATATATATATATATATATATATATATATATATGTATGTATGTATGTATGTATATATATTATATATTATATATATATATATATTTATGTGAGTATAAGTACTATACACATCTATACATTAAAGCGCATACACCTTGCATATCCATCCATATTATCCAAGTAGGCTAAAGCAATATCGACATGTACAAATCCTTGTATATCATGGTAAATGCATATATGATTTATTGCAGGCATCTATAGATGGCATGATTGACTGTGATAGATCACTTATTGTATGTGTATTCAGGTCTGTGTAGCGAGTGTGTGCTCTGCATTTGCACAGAGCTTAACGTATCACTTCCTTTGGCACTCGAGTTTGCAATCTGCAGATAGGCACGCTGAGCTTCATCAAAATATCACTCACATTACGCATTCACGTCGTGTTGGCACTCTCACGCATAGGCTAAGACCCTTTTTGCGCAGTCTGGCCCCCCTGTCCACGGCAGTGTTCTGGAACACTTACCGTTCCTACTACGACCAGTATTTTGGGTTCACCTTGCCTTTGTTTTAGGGGCTATTTTTTCCTTCCTATGCCACGCACCAGGGCAGTTACTTACACTCTAGACTCATAACCCCCGACCCTTCCTCTCTGTGCAGCGGGAGGGTTTGTGTTCCCGTACTTTGAATTGACGAAGCACTTTAGGAGCGACCAACCCATATATGGCGTACAGGTGACGTGTATGTGTACTGTGCGCGTCTGTGTGGGTCCGTACGTATACAGTCGAACTCTACATGGGATTGTATTTGTATCTCTAAGACAGGCTTGTCCGGTTCACTGGCGAAATTTTATGTATTTGTCAAGCTATACAATAGATATATGATCTATTTACCTGTACACAACTACGAACGCGCGCGTATGATATATATATATATATATATATATATATATATATATATATATATATATATATATAATAATGCCAACCCATATCTGGGAGATGTCCTGTATTGCCATCGTTGTTGTGATGTCTCACATTTGTGGCTGGTTTTAATGCAAGTAATATGTTTTCATTAACTTTACAGTCGTTTTGGCATAACGATGTCTGTCAACCTTAGCACCTACCCACTGCATATCTCCCCTTTTTTTACTTCACATGTACACAGGGTTCGGTCAAGGAAAGCAAGGGCATCACCAGCATAGAGACCATGTCTCAGCTGTACGCAGAGAAACTCATTGAGGCTGTGCCTGTGGGTCCCTACACATTGGCTGGGTGGTCGATGGGGGGC
>LUCW03000566.1:72500-74983 GCA_001586965.3 Sphaeroforma sirkka
AGATTGAGACGAACAGTCTGACTGCCAGCGGCAGTGTCTGGCACTGTGCCTGACTGCCTGCTCTACTCTCTCTCCCTAGTAGAGTAGGCCCTGGCAGCGGGCCTGGCTGCTCTCCTATTGAAAAGACTGATTATGACTATGTACTGATTAAAAAAATAGTGATATGTCCGCTTGCCTTTTAAAGGCTTGAACCCTACAACCTAAAAATTAAAATATGTGGTGTTCGATTTTATATTTTTATATTTTAGAAAAATTTTGTTTTTAAAAATACATCTGTATGATAGTTTGATTATTTTATTTGTTTTATTTTAATAAACATTAAAAAATAGAACAATAAAAACACAAATAAAAAACAAGAGAAGTTCCGGAATTTTCTTATGGTCTCCTCTAAAATAAAATAAAAACTCTCATATATTATATAACAATAGAAGTTCAGAGTTCCAGGCTTCCAGCCTCACGTGCCGACAGCCTCGACAGGCCCCATGATCGGAAATGGACTATGTACGTATATACCTTATAAATATAGGCTCACAAACCGCAACACACCTGCCCTGGTTTTCTGTATACAACAATGCCAGTATGTTCTATAATATTATTTTTAGAATACATTATATGTCCCCATAACAAGGCACACGTGAAAATTAAGTTGATATATAGTAATATATCTGAGATAAAAATGAAACTACTAACAACTTTCACATTTTGACACGGCCGTCACTGTCATCAATCGCTTCTGTAACTACTTACCATAAAGGCATTTTCCAATGCAAGCTACTACCAATCTGTGCGGAGATCGAAATAATGACAGTCCTCCGCGGCTACAATACTCAAATGCGGGTTGTATCAGACTCGAACGTGACTTATAGCTAGTTATTAATTTCTGCAAAGTATAAATCACCATGAACTGTGGAAGTATAGAACACTATAGCATGTTTTTCGGCACACATTCACCAGTAACTTCAGTGTCAAATATGAACAGATTGTGACGCACCATAGTAGGCAAAAATCATTTCAACTGTGAACTAAGCATTTTACTTGTCCACCTGTATTCATATCTTCAAAATTGACTTCCACAAGGAATGGTAGAATTGGAAACTGTCATATGTATCAGATTCGAGTTTAGTCGGTAGTAGTTACCATATTTACTTCAAACGCCTTTAGAAGAAGTATTTTGAATACTTACAATACATACCTGCACTCGATAGTTGATAGACGAGAATAAGTGGTAACTTGCACTTGAACCTGACTGAATCCTATATATTTGATATCAGATCGTGTCGTGTTTTATAGAGATTGCCGTGTGCCCTGTATATCCAACGTATTGTAAATTAAGCTATGCTAAAATTGTACCCCAGCAGCTTTGGGTTAGAACGGTATATACCAATATGACATGTGTATGCATGTGATGCTGATGCAAGCACTGATTATCGATAATTGTTTCACATGAGATCGTGCTTGTTTGTGAGTGTATAGCTACTAAATGATGCATGTAGTATTTGACGGAGTCAAGAAAATGTCGCAAAGGTAAAATAATACGTGATCGTAGTTGCAAAGAAATAAAACGCCCATATAAGCTACAGTCTCCTAACCCTATCGAATAATTTCTACTAGAGAGAGAGAGCTGTGATATTCTGATATTCAGATACATTCTGATATAATAATAAAACTGTCTCAAACACGACTATAGCACCTATCGACTTATTTTTCACTGAAAGCGTAGCTGTAGAGTCCCTATTTCCTTAATATCACCGAAAGCGTAGCTGTAGATTGTAGAATCCAATCTTGAAATCTGTCTGGAAAGCTTTTTCCCCACCAGCCCCTAAAGGCCTCCGAGGGCTCTTAAATGTATCCCTTGGGTTTTGATTTTTAGTTTGGGTCCATGAAGACTCAATGAGGCTCCCTCAAGCAATTATCATGCACCACCCCTAATTTATTAAACCTTTTCAGTCTCTGAGGCGCCCCAGCTGTGTTTTATTGACCCAGGATCCCGAGTGGATTTTTTTTTTTTTTTTTAACAAAATCGAGTGTACTTTTGCATGACCCTCTGGATTAGGGTCTCTGCGAAGAAACCCGATTTCTGCTCGCGCCCCTAATCCAGAGGGCCGTGACTTTTGGGGTTTGATTTTTTTGGGGGGGGGAGGGTTCCCTCAAGAAATTATCTCACCTTCATTTTCTAGGAGGCTATGATCAAGTAGTTTTTTAAAAAGAAAACTAGACTACCCTTCTTTGATTTTAAAACGCTTTCAGTCCCCGCGGCGACCCAGCGGTGCTTCATGATCATGTATTTTTTTATAAAAATACAAGAATGACAAGTTGATGACCCTTGCCCCTTGGGCCTTGAGTCTGTACTTTGCCCTCTCTTTGTGACTGGTCCTTGGCCCTGGGCCCTTGAGCCACCAGTCACCAGTTCACCACTATCAACACTCGCCACTCACCACTTCACCACTCAAGTCACCAGAGTCACCACTCACGGCTCACGACTG
>LUCW03000567.1:0-5000 GCA_001586965.3 Sphaeroforma sirkka
TATGCGCTCTGGTGTCGCTGTAGTACCGTAGAGCGAGTCATCACTATCGTTGTTACCTACAAGATGAAGTTTTTGATAAGATATCTCGGCGCTTAGTGATGACATCTGATTACTTTTCTCTTCCATCACTCTCCCTCCGAACCTCTTGACGACTCTTGGTGTTACGAAGAAGATTATTGCGTAGATAATTCCACAGCCAATAATAGCGGATGTGTACAGCATTACGGTCTCCAGCAGTCTAGGCCAATTGTCGGAGTAAACTATAACGTTACAGCTCACATATGACAGAAAAAGAGGGTGAAAGATGTATAGAATCAACACGTACTTGCTCATAGCAGCAAAAAACTGCGGGAAGGGTGTATCATTGATAGCCTTCGCCAAAGTGTATGTTACCCAAAGCCCTACCCAGTTGTTTGCCGTGTACATGAATCGATTCAAGCGATCGTCAT
Organism: Sphaeroforma sirkka; assembly: GCA_001586965.3. NCBI lineage: Eukaryota > Ichthyosporea > Ichthyophonida > Sphaeroforma > Sphaeroforma sirkka. Next base: position 450 of record LUCW03000567.1, read on the forward strand.
ATGTTCTGATGGAGTTGGCTTCCAGCCAGCCATCAGAATTGATCGGATCTGTCCAGAACATGATCAGTATTAGCATAAACAATGCGAGTATGGTCTTCACCCATCGTCTCTCGGGAGTGTACTTTGTGGGGAATGCGATCGTGAAAAACCCTAACACAAACGGTACTAGATAAAGAATACCCACCAGCAAGCCAGTTATGATGGCATTCGAGACCCCGCCGTCCCTTTCGCCCCAAACGTCAGTCATTTTGTCGGGCACTGTCATAGACAGTAAAGACAGTGCGGTGGTTGTAAACGCTCTGGCTTCACGCAACGATTCGTAGTATGAAGATACAATCATCCACACAAAGTTCACCATCATAATCACAACCATAGTCGCGATGTCTTTAGATATGTCTTGGTCAACCATCGGTAACACGACTGCTGTTGCAGTTATGCCGATCAACAAAAGTATACTCGTCAACCATGCTCTACCTGAGCGGCTTATTACAGCCCATGCAATTGGCGCAGAGAGATATGTAAACACTACCAGTGTTACCAGAAATCCAAGGTGTTGTACTGGATTCAGCTGGAATGCTGTAGCAGGTCCCACACTATATCGTATCATATTTGACGGGATAACGCAAGATACGACTCCGAAGACTAGCAGACCCATGATGTACTGTTTGTAGACAAATGGAATGAGTATATAAGTTTACATCATTTTTATAAGGATAGGTGTTATTTTCGAGCTCTTGTCAAAATCAGACTGTCGCTCAAGTCCCTTTGAAATCATCATAAATAATTTAATTTTACAGCATAGAACCAGAATAGATCTCTGCACTGCGATATGGCCACAAAGAACTTACCAAAAACCGCCAGTATGACGTTTCTATGACATGCTCAACTCTCCTGAATGATAAGAAAAGTGCGGCACCACTGGCAAAGAAGAAGAACATAAAGCCACTCATCATCCGGCGCATCATATACTCTTCAATTCGTATTGCAGCTTCAGAATGTTGTGCGACACTGTATGTACGACCAAATGGTATCGTTTGCGTTGCATTGGTGCGATCGTAGTCACAGAAGTTGTATTTGGGAAATTTCGGATCAGGTCTACCTGGTGTTCCTGTGTAGTTTATGGCATGTACAATAGGCACTGCCAAACAGGCTATAATTCGCATTGTATCTACCCAGTACACTCTGCCAATGTTGGTTGTAACAGTCTTTGGGACCAGCGGTAAATATGATTTCCTACTGTTTGCGGGTAATATATCGTTGATATGTGTGCGAGTATTTATCGGCGATAGAGGGTCAATATCTACAATATCATCCATGTTCTTTTTGCTTGAGGTATTCAATAGTTCACCTGCCATATTTGCTGATGATATCTAACAACAGATATATAAAGCTCTCGAGAATAAACAGGCTTTACTTAAAAGGTGTAGTATAAATGTAGTAGTGTTGCTCATGACTACACATTTACAATACATAAAATTTACAGCATCTATTTAGATATTAGGCCGCTCATAAATAAATATATTAGAGCACACAATTGCGCTCAGGATCAAGAATATGATACCAGGCAGCCAGCTGGCAGGCATCAACCAATTTCCGTTTAAGCTTCAATCTGCCATTCATGTCAATGGACCAAATTCCAAAATCAAAATTGAAAGTGAACAGAACTTAGTCAATACTCAAGTACTCAACAACTCAAAGCCTCATAGCAGGTCAAGGAGAGGTCCAAGTCATCGAATCAAGAAGACCAAAAACATCGATGACTCATGTGAAATTGTGGTCAGACGGTTGTGTGTCCTGTAATTGGGTGAGAATACCTTACGAGAACGTCGTACAAGCTCTCAGTATTAGTGAGTAGCTTTGAGCTTCCGCAGCTCTCGCGAACATGGAATAAATATTTACAATATATCATAAATAGATATCTATTATCATACGTATGAATTGAATCATACATATACAATTGTACATACGTATCTGTAGTCTGAGCCAGAATCTGAGGCTTCTTGAAAGCCATTAACAGGAGTCGGGAACTCGAGATTCGGGACTCTACTCTTTAGAGAGAGAGAGAGAGAGAGAGGGACCGAGGGCTATATAGTGAGTAGTGGGCTGTATTACAATTATTGATATTTCAAAACAAAAACAAAAAAAAACTATGGCAAATTTGAAATTTCAAACATATTTCGATTTTATTTATATTATTAAAAACAAAATAAACGGCAAATCTAGAAAAAGAGCCTGGCAGGCTGGCGGTGAACCGTGAGACTTGTGTGAGACTGTGAGTCGCAGCCTGACAGGTCCAGCTGCGATATGTATGATTGTATGTAAATAAGTTAAATGTAACTCGTGCTCTAATATAGTAATATTCTAATAACTGATATTGAACATTCTGAAATGTAGAGTAGTGGTAGTATAGGTCATTACTCATTTACTCATTATACGTATTTATTTTAAAAATAGCTCCGTTGTAGTGCTTTACTAGTATTTTTGCATTTTGTTTTTCTATTTAAAAAAAAAACAGTGGGACATATTTGAATTTGCCGAAGTCAGGAACTCGGAGTTTGGTCTCAGGCTCTCAGGCTCTCAGGAGTCAGGACGCAGGACTGATGAGGTGACGAGGTCGGTACTCGGTAGCACCGCGGCAATATAAATATATTTATGACTTTGTGTAGCCCTCGCTTATTGTTTTCAACCGGGGCCCGAGGCTGGGGGAGTTCAGTTCGACGAAGTTTTCACACAGGGGAGGGCTCCAGGGGAGATGTTTCAGTTGCTTCTATTCTTTTCGATAGTTGATACTCAATAGTCCTTCATGACCACATCGCATGGCCATGTGAACTTGTGAAGCCACAGTGAAATAGTGATGGTTGCAAATCGCACTTGTCCAAGTTTTTGGATGGAAAGACAAAGGCAAAAGGCACTAAGTGTTATAAGTGTTATTTCCATAGCCCTTTTTGAAATAAACAGGATACAGCTGTAAATCGACTGATATGCGCAATCAAATACCAGCTATGCTCATCAATAATGAAAGAGGAGTACGTAGATCACAATATGGGCCAGTATTCGGTACTGGTACTTTTAAAGCATCAACCATAATTGATAAACAACCTCGGATAGTCCGAATGTCAAGGTATTCAATGCAAGACGAGAATAAAAAGTGACAAAAATGAATCACTATACCGGATGGAGAGTGCAACATTTTATACTCGAAATGCATCGCCATTAGTTTACTATGGAGAATGTGCTACCTGTTGTCTGCGTCGAGAACGGTTTTATATGCGATTACCTTGAGTGTCAACATCAACAAACCAATCTCCTGCATTTTGACTTTCGATCCCAAAGAATACTCGGGGAACTTGATATCCTATAGGCCTACCTACCATACTGACCGTCTGTAAGCCATATACTACTACTGGTTTATGCAGTGATATGACGCATAGCTGGAAATTTAAGATGTGCCACTCAAAAGCAGACGTTCTGTTATCTACGTACAGTTTATTCACTAAGCATCCGCATTAATTTGTAGTAGGCTCACTCGTTTTTGTCTTCTTTTTCTTCTTTGACGGGTCGTTGTCATCTTTCAGTGAAGGTGGCAGTAGCTGGGTGGATCGTGCGAGGGCAACGCCTGCTGTACCACCTCTGTCGTCCCCGCCAAGACCACGTAGTTGCCATTGGTCATATATCTGCATTTCAAATAATGGAATAGTAAACTACATTCAGGGTAGAAATAATCATTGGTCGTAATTTTTTAGAATCGGATTTGAAATTCAAAAGCGAAAGGCTCTGCTTTCAAATGCCCTGTCAAATCTGATGATGTAGCATATGGCAATTCAGATACCCATCTCAGTGTTGGAAGAGAAAAAAAAATACGAAAGTGAAGTCACTTTAGATTTTGTCACAAATCTTTCAGCATCATGTTACACGTGGTACGTCACAAACATTCCTTCGAAGCTCCATACGTCGCAAAATACTATTCCATATAGTGATAAAGGAACGAAGATTGGGGTTCTGATCTTACCTTTTGCGTGTGCTTATCTAGCTCAATATACCAGAAGGTGTTACAGGTGGACGGAACATCTCGCCTCCTCTCCTTCCTTGTAGCCTGTACAATGGAGTGCGTGGAATTGGTTGAATTCAGATTCAGATTCAGCTTAAGATTCATACTCAATATGTGTTTCATAATGTATCTTCTTACACACAGCACCATGAGCACGGTGGCACAACAATTGGTCCCAGAGAGTTCCGCATAAAGCACGGAATCAAATACTGTGCGAAAGATTCATGTTGATAACAATGTGCACTCTTCATCTTACTATATGTAACAGTCATACGCAACACGTATATTTGGAGCTGGTTACATATTTTGAACATACATACCAATACATACATGAGTTTGTAAAATTAGAACGCGGGTACGTACATCAGACAAACAAACAGATATTTAGAAACCAAGCACACTCACAGGCTCACTCGCAGGCTGAATCCCGTCAATTAATACATTGTCAATATACCTTAGGAGCCGTGAACGTATAGTTTTTCCTAGGGGCTAAGTACATGGGG
>LUCW03000567.1:10000-17500 GCA_001586965.3 Sphaeroforma sirkka
ATCAAACCGCAGTGGCACTCGATGCTTTTCATTCGTTTATATAGGTCGCATCGACAGAGGATAGTGGAACGTGCTCAGAATATTGTGCGATAGCCTCGATAGTTAGACAATCAGTAACTACCTAGAAAGCCGCTCACGAAGTTTATTGCAATTTGCTGACAATTTTGTAAATTCCCAAAAATAGAACTGTAAGTTCCAATAGTCATGGCTGCTGTTGATTTCCGACTGAGACAGTCCAATTCTAATAGTTATGTAGCTGTATATTGCCGACAGGCTGTCGTTAACAGTGTACTATCTCAACGATACTGATTGATCCCATGAGATGCCCTGAATCACCTTCCACGGATCAGAAATAAACATTTTAAAAGTGAAGTAAATATTGTGCCAAGCACAAAATCTCGAGTATTCAGAGCAGGAGCGCAAAATGGAATAAGCACATCTCTATTCTGTCCGTCCGAAGAACAACTGTTCCGCATTCCTGATTTCTGCCAATACAGTATACGTCTACAGCAGGCACGAATCCGAATCTGCCGAGTTCCTTCCCACAGTCAGATAAACTATAGCGGTGTGCAAATGCCATATAAGCTATCTCAATGTGCGGACCACCGTTTGTCTACTAGATACTGGTTGCTACTGCTTGCCAAGATCTCATACAATGTAGATCATAGCCCTTGTCGCCTTGCATACACGTGCACCTGTCAGCTAAGGTTCATGGCCTTCGTGTAATGGCCGGTGTCCGCCTTAGCTGTGCCCTTGTCGGAGAACATTCATACAGAGCGAATTGTAGCATATTACCATGCGTGTATGCGTATGTTATAATCCATTTCAAAGCAGAACAACTTCCGCATTCACCAGTCTCTGTCTTGACTGCCGTGTAGGGGAGCTGGTTGGTACAGCCGACCTATGATCGCATCTCTCTCTTTGTACACGGGCGTGCTGTCTCACTTGTCTGTAGTCAACACCCTCGCGGTCGTTTCAGCTCGGGCAAACCTACATAGCTTCTTCGAGTCACAGATAACCTCCTGTTGGAATAGAATGTCGTAAGCCCGCCCGGCTACTCGCGCGATAGCCTGTATATATGTATAGGCGTCAACCGCCGCGCTGGTATGTTTGAATATCCTATACGAACTTGGGCAGCCACTAGCCCGAATACTGGGCGCATCGGCGAGAGTATATATACGTGACGGCACACGTAGCCCGTTCACTGGGTACTTTGAACTTGGATGGGTGTACCAACCGCGCCCGCACTCCCTCAAGAGTTTGTGAACTTAGAATGCTCCCCACATCTGTGTTGTTTGGGATAGGTAGCTAGCACACGTGTGGGATGGCATCGTTGACCACCAATCACAGATCGGTGTCGAGGACGTCACACCCTGAGTCATGTTCCTTGGTCATCAAGCCCTGCTGAATGGTCCATGGCATTGTCATAAGGAGCAGGCGTCACTCTCCACATCTCCGTCCATACTTCCGTGGGTTCTGCCGCGCAGTAGCAGATCAGTATTCAGTACCTCACTCAGCGTCAATCCTTGTTTGTTAGTGTAAAAGATATCGTCCTTCACTTGCTGTTCACTCTTGAACCCCTGTGTCCTGTCGTTTTCAGAACTGGCCTCGTTCTCTGTGCCATCTTTATCTTTGACCTCCCCATCGAGCTCGATGCCGTTGCTAGACAACCTGCTGCTAGGCAACGACCGGACAGGTTCCAGCACCGGGAACAGTTCTGAACTGGATATCTCTTCGTGCAACCAGTTAGGTGCGGCTGTTATTATGCGAGAGCAAATATATGTTAGTAATTTTGTAGTGGTTGGTAATATTGAAAGTATGCTATATACGTTTATTGGTGAGCGTACATACACGTGTATAACGCGCACGTGCACGCCATACAGCGAACGACGTGACAAGAACAACAGAAATCAAAGAACAAATTAGTAAGCATACAAGATAAGTGGACAGACGGGAATCACCTACCAAGCTTAGCCTTTGTGCCTTTATTCTCTACACTCGTCACCCTGCGCTTAAGTGGCGCTTTCGCCTGTGGGTTGGCGGCAGATTTGCGCCTCTGCCTCACCAAATAAGGCGACTTATTTGGCGTGACATTCGTTCTGTGACGGATCAAGGTCAAATTCGGCTCCTCCACTCGCGGGTGTGTAAATCCTGAGGGAGTTCTCCCTGACGTTGACCCGAGTTGTGTAGCTGAGATCGAGTTGTCAGGTGATGTACTACGATACCTATCCTTGGTCAGCGGCGTCCGATGAGATGCGATGGGGTTGCCTACAAATTCTCGCATTACAGCTAAGCGTTGCTCGAGCACCTTGAGCTTGTGCCGCCCCCTTTCGACCTGGGAGAGAGATACGGTTCAGAGAGTTCTAATTAGCTACGAATACTTGTCGCTATCAACTTCCAACCTTTAGAACCTTGAATGACAAGTGAACCAGTGACGGAGACGACGGGGAAAACTACGGCGAGGGTGGCTAGGGCGGAGTAAGCGATCAACAAGCCAATTAGATGAGGGAGCACAGAAGAATAGCTAAGGGAGCGCGCATACAGCCAGCCAAATGAAGCTCTAAGATAAATCACCTATTTATAAAAAAAAAGAACCACCAAAAAAAAATATTTGACGCAGATAAAATCGAAATCGTGATACCATTTTTTTAAATAACGATCCAAACTGATACGCAATTCAAATACAAGTGAAATGAAATTACACGGACCGAAATCGAGCAAATACAAGCATATAAATATGGCTGTAAGTACATGAAGTGCCCAAGTAGGTACATTAATCAATAATCAATTATACACATGTATGAATTTATATCTACATCTATATCTATATCTATATATATATATATATATAGGTAGATATCTATGAATATATACATACATGCATGCATAAAAATGAATATACATATGAATATATACATACACATTGATATATATAAATGTCTATATATATATTTTTTTGATATATATATATATATATATATATATATATATATACATATATATATATATATATATATATATATTATATATATATATATATATATATATATATATATATATATATATATAATATATATAATATATATGAATATATAATAATATATATATATATAAATATATATATATATATATATGAACATATATAATATATATATATATATATAATAATAATGCATATACAAAATCATCATCACACACGCACGTACGTACATGCAACGTATGTATGCCATACGGTTACAATTACATACATTATATATATATATATATATACATACATACATGTATATGTGTGTATGGGTTTTCGACATAATCCAGATATATGTTATTATATATATAAATAATATATATATATAATACATGCATCAACAACATATATATATATATATATAAATACACGCACACACACACACACACATCATCACATAATATATATATATATATATATATATATATATATATATATATATAATATATATACAATACACACATAATATATATACATATATATATATATATATATATACATATTTATATAAATTTCAAATATGCTCATTTGTATATATACCTATATATATATATATATATATATATATATATATAACATATGGATATATGAGTATCAGGTATATACCCATTAGTATATATGGGAAACTCAAAACATAAAGAGTCATGGACATAACTGCATTCTTCCAAGCAAGAACACTTGCAACGTGCCATTTAACTTGGATGGGGAGGAAGAATACCTGTTCGACAAAACCAACCCAACCGAAATCGTGATATGTGAAAAAAAATTCATTCAAAGAGATAAACACATTCCAGATGAGCAGATAACAATGTCATAAACAATGTGTACCTCATGATATGTTATGATAGATACATACCTCAGTTCCCTGTACAAGATACAAGTTGTACATCCTCAAATTCGAAACAACTAGCGCAGCAATGATGAGCACTAGTATGACCACAAGCCCCTGGAGAAAGGATATGAAGAATTGTGGGTCTATTCGCCAGGGTAGCTGCAGCTCTGTGCCTATCCAATCGTCGCCCAACTCATACCCAAAAAGAATCGAATCAAACATGCCGTTTATAGAAAATATTGAAAGCGTATCAAGTGTGGATATTTCACAAACCGTTTCTCCATCAAGAGAGAAACCATCGAAGCACGAGAATGTTGTGTTTCTGTATATACGGAGATCTTCACATGTATCCATGTTTAATTATCTTAAGCGAACATACTACTTCTGCAAATGACTGTACATAAGCGACAAGGTTTCATCTATAAAGGGCCGGAATGTTTGATATACATACATATATTTACATAGTATGTACAGTATGCAATGCATCATAGATTCATACTCCCGCAGAGTCCACTTTAAAAATAGTAAATACGTGTCGTACATTCACATTGTGGATTTTGGAATTTGGCATTTTATGAGTGAGTTATGAAACTCTACAAATCAAAGGGACACTTCTGATGGTAGCCTGTAAATAGCTGGTAAACGACATATTTAGTATTAGGTCTTAATTTCGATTGATTTTAGATAAATCCATTGGGGACAATTTATGTCTTCATCTCTTGTCATTAAAAATTTGGTCAGGATAGGATTCGTTGGTTGGTAGAATTTGTTATCATTTCGATCAATTTACTCTCTATTTATCTCCATCTGCATTCTGCAACCAGACTGCAAAGAGGGATAAGGTTTCGTCCAGCAACATGTAATACGGAGTGATATAAATTTACGCTCTAATTTATTATGTAGTCTTAAGCGGCCTGAGAGTTCCGAGAAGGACTTCTCTTCTTATGGACATAAAGGAGTGAAGTCATACAGATGACTTTCTTGACGATAAACATGTGACAACTACCTCCCCACAGTTAATATTGAAAGATGTGGCGAGAGTCTCGTGACCGAACACGGCAATAAATAGCCTTATCCGGTGATTGTACGTACTCCTGTATGTGTCGCAACTATTTATAAAACTACAATATAAGACTACGGTATATATTATTACACTCTAAATTGACAAGGTTGATTATGGGTTGATCGTAGATAGAATATGCGCACGCGTAACGAATACATATATGTATATACACATATATATACACACACACATCATACACACACACACACACATACAAACACACACAAACACAAACACACACAAACACACACACACACACACACACACTCACTCACACACACACGCATATATATATATATATATATATATATATATATATATATATATATATATATATATATATATATATATATATATATATATATATAAATATATATACAGTGCGTATATACACGTGTACACACACATACGCACGCACACACACACACACACGCACACACACACACACACATAACACATGTACATAATATATATATATATATATATATATATATATATATATATATATATATATATATATATATATATATACACACATATATATATATGCGTTATGCACACACGCACGCGTATATATACATCACAATATCATACATATATATATATATATATATATATATATATATATATATATATATATATATATATATATATATATATATATGCATGTACGTATATATATATATATATATATATACATACATACATGCATATATATATGCACATATATATATATATATACATGCACACACGGACACACACACACACATATATATATATATATAGAAAGAAAACTATGTATATACAAATATATATATATATATATACATATGCTAGTTCGGATGCAAATTGAGACTGAATATTCCGATATATGATGGATATTTCATACTTAAAAAATAAGAAAATACTTTAATTATACTAGCTGTGAATCAACCCGAAATCGTCTTCCTCGTTTTCAGAATCACCTCCATCCATAGCGTGGTAGAAGGCCATCGCGACCCGTTCCGCCACTATATGCCTTTGCTCCATAGGCAGCGTCGATACTTTCTCTGTGATTTTGACGAAATATCGCAACTTTAGAAACGATGACAAAATATATCGATATCCAACACTGATGTATACAACTGCCATGTGCATGCGAGATGTAACATATATATGTGTTTATATCTGTAGCTCCATAGGTAGCGTTGATACTTTCTCTATCGTTCGAAAGAGATATCGAACTGTTTAAAACGTATCCATTGTATCTCTACATAAACAACCGTTGTGTATATGTGATGGGGTGTGCATATCTATGAACATCATCGTGTTGTTTAAGCAGTTGGAATATGCACAGATGAAAATCCATATAAAACTTAAATATGCATCTGCAGATATAAATTTTCCGACAATATAACTTACACTCGCTTTAAATACATAGCATAGTCCAATACATAAAATTTGATAGACGGACATTCAAAAATCCGATAATATTTACAACATATACAGAACGTACATATTCTTACGTATCAGTAACAACATACATGCACCTGCATTTCGGCAATAAAAGCCACAGGCAGGTGATTTGTATAAATTTGTATATATATGTTTGTATGAGCAACTTGCCGCACCTTTAAGCGAGTTCATTAGCATGAACGATTTTTCCAAATTGTCCATGGGATCGTCAGGATTTGTATCGTCTCCGAAGAAACCACCCTCCATGAATTTCATCTCATCGGGGGTCAGGAAGGCTGCTGCTCGTTTAATAAAATTACAATAGTTGAAGTTCAGTGTGATTAGCCATGGATTATTACTTCCAATGTTAATATTATGAGATATTGTATCCAAACGTTCGTGTGAATAGCAATAGGTTATCTCATACTTATTCATGTACGGTCTAGCATTTTGTCATGGATCAGTTTCCATCAGTTGATATGCATATACTCCAGTACAATCGCATTTTCAATACGATTAAATCAGTATGCTGGAATAAATTCCTCTATACATACGGTCCAAACACCAATTCGACAGCAATTCCCACGATTCTTGATAGTTACCCACGTAAAGTCCAGGATAGGTCAGAATCAAAAATCATAATTCCTAATTGATATACACACTGCCATACACACACACCCAGAAATAGTTATTAACCAATGCGCAGCTTACCCAGATCCGCATCCACTTGTGCACTTCTTCGGCTTTCCTCTGCCGTAGAGCCGATGTCATGCGAAGGTTGTATCGTATCAATATCATCATGTTCATTTAAATTTATGTCCTCCTGTTTGGATTGTGGTAAGAATGACATTGTATTTAGTTCACTCATGACTTCGACTATTACTCAAGGCTTGATCACTACTACACATACTGCAATGAAATATGTTGATAACTGTTTATCCTCTACGTTGCACACATACATATATAACTTTAACCTCACCAAGCCACATATGGTTACAGTATTATCCTCTACAATGTAACTGGCAATGCTCTTGTTGCCACCCGTATCTATGTCCACCTACATACGCACTGTATTCTATATTGTGCAGTGGAGAGCTTATCTCGTCAGACCCTCTTATATTCGTCCTTGAATGGCAAATAAAAACT
>LUCW03000567.1:22500-42500 GCA_001586965.3 Sphaeroforma sirkka
GGTATGTGCGAGTTGTGTATAGGTGTCGTAGACGTCCAAGTATCTCCATACAAATATATATGCCCAAGTAAAGTGTCTTCATACACAGCTACATGCTGATTGTGTCCGTTTGTACCTCTGTGGTTGAGTCTTCTGTATACATTCGCTTGGTGTGCCATTTCTGCGACGAGGGCATGGTGAGATGTTATATAGTCGCTGCACATTGACATAACCTAGCGTGGAAACACCGACTACACAAGCTTCATCGTTGTTGAGACTTCGTAGTGCTGTGTTGCGCGATGAGTGCACTCCATGTGGTTGTTCAGGGTCTGCTATACGAGACTGGCCATGTAGCGACCTGTTTCCGTGGGTCGGAAAACGTCCCAGATGCAAGTTTTCTGAGATAAGTAGATATTGTGTCATACTGGAAGGTGTTCATTCTCCCACGACGTCAAGTTGCCTCCTACCCTAGTATTTGCTAGGCCATATGCGGATGATGTGGGCGATATGTACTCAATGAATTTAAAAACAAGCTATAACCATGACACCATGTATCGAAAGCTGCTTATTAGCACATGTCTCTGCATCAACATCTGGTTTATTTTAGTCGAAAATAAAGTATGTGCGTCGCTGACCACTTTTGCAAATACTTCCAGGAGCACACCTCGTAGTCTCCAATGCACTAACCTGCGTCTCCGTGTCCGAGATAAGAGCATGAATAGACTAGTGTACTTCGACACACATACGGGAGTGTATTCTCAGATTCTTACCACGACTTAATGTACAGGAGCTCGTATATGTGGGAACCTGCGCAAAAAGACATATCTTTGAGCTGCAATTAGGCAAATGCACGTGTGAATTGTTTAACCTTATCCCAATCTTTTCTCAGGCAAGCCTACTCTGAGTGTCCTTCACTCATTACATATTCTTGGTCACCTTTAAGTAGGCGCGTCTTTGCATCTTCTCAAACGTTCCGTTTCTTTTCCATTCCATTCTCAGGATTTTTGGTGCAGAAATTGGCTTTGAAGGTGCTCCCAGCCGTATTCTGTTTTGTGAATGGAGTGGTAAAAGAAAGGTATGTTCAGAATCCATGTAATGTTAGTCGACTGGTAGTTTGCCTCATATTTTTAGTTCACTCTCGCGGTTGTAGAGCTGCCTTGGTACGTGTATCATGTAAACAACCACCACGAATTGTTGTGGCGACGTAACTCTCAATGGCGTGATAAATATGACCATTTTTTGTAGTCTTGACCATTGTTGTCTCTTTAGTTGTGGTCTGTATCTGATAGTTTTTCTTCTACGTTGAAGAGTGTTGTAGCAATTTTCCGTGGAAGATTGGTGTAGCTACGTAGCTCTTGATGGTGTGATAGCAATTCCTTTTTTTTTTGTAGCAATTATCATTGTTGTGTCTATATTTGGGGTCGGTATTTGGCAGTATTTGCTCTGCGGTTGGACGTTTAAGTCACACCTTTCAATCATTTTTTTTATGTCATGAGTACTCTTTACGTACTTGTTCATTGTATAGCTAAAGTGTAGTTCCTCTATAGTGCAATGCACGTGTATTCTCGACCTGGTGTCCCATGCTATGCCACTATGGTTGAACTATCGTTTTCTAAAAAGACAAATCAATGAAGATATCAATCAGCATTATACGTATGCATTCTCAACTGATGTTTCTCTGTACTCGACAGGATCGTTGGCTTCGACAGATTCAAAGGCGGGGACAACTTCAAGACTATGGAATTGGAGATGTTGTTGTTTGAATCCGGTATGTGTGGTGTTAGTGTTGCATACTGTTGTTCTCATACATAGTTCTAAACTGATATCTCCGTGTGTATAAGTAAGTGTATACCAATGACCATTCGTGAGATCATATGTTGTGCACTGCTTTTCTCTACACAGTTCTGAAGTGTATGTCCGTGTGTTGCGCACTGTTGTTCTCGTACATAGCTCTGAACGCATATCTCCGTTTGTGTATGTATGTATCCATATGAATGTACATAAGATTTTTAAATATATATATATACATATATACAAACTTATACAGATGTTATTATATGAATGCTGTAGGTATGTGTTTATATTATACTAAAGATGAATGGATGACCTGCTCACAGTGACTTTTCGGTCTTGTGCAATTTAAATATATGCCTACGGAACACATAACAACTCCTTTGGCACAATTTGCAGGGGTGTTAACACGCGACAATGACAAGTCGTTCACTTCAGCGTATGTTTCTCGGCCGGCAAAAAACAAGAACGACTCCGACGATGAGTTCTAAGTTTCGGTTGTGAATATCATAAGCGACAGAAAGTGGACTGGGGGACAAAACGGAATCGGAAGAAATAGTCAGAGAACTGAAAGTTATAGCCACCCGGCGGGCATAGATTGAGTAGATGAAATAGCACATATGAATTTGAGAGATTAAATCGCAAGAAGCACACAGTTCCGCAACTACCTCATGTGTATCGCGCACTGGGCGCTATTATACCATATACCTCCTTCTGTGCGGAGAGTTACTTCCTCCTATTGCGCAGGCGGGTGCTGAGCACGAATAGAACCCATTACCCACGTAACAGATGAACCTTGCCGATTACGTCAAGTGGTGCATTTCTGGACAACTCAAGCCAGTATCTACATTTTGGAAAGCTGGAAAGAATGCCAATCTTGCCAGGAGCAAGCAAAATTGGAATGTCTCATGCACTGAAAAGGTCTCTTTTCATTTATTAGCTGTATGTCATAAGTGTACATGATTAAAAAAACATGACCTGTCTGCTCGAAGTAACTTTCCGGTACTGTCGCGATTGTTGCTTTATCTGCTTCTGAGGGCTTGAGGATACAATTTCCAAATCAGCTGCAGTATCACGTGCTTTGTCTGCTACTCGTTTCTGGAGAAGTCTTTGGCGTGGTTTCGTTTGCTAGAAGTATGACTTTGCCTATTTTTTGAGATGCCCAGATAAAGTGATATTAAACAATGATCTCGGTCGAATATGAAGAGGAGTACCAGTTGTACACTCGAATTCTTACATTTTGCGAGTCAACATCACAAAAGTCGTTTAGAAAATAGTAAATCTAGGTTCTGGCGATCGAGAGAATCATCGTATATGTTTTGTTAGCTGCAAATTTGAAGTAACTATTAGAATATCAGAGAAAAAGAATGGCTGAATAGAGATTTGTTTCTTAGTTTGTATCTGACTTCTGGATTTTTGCATTCATCCAGATAGGAGGTATTTATTGAGTATTCTGTATGTACTCTAGAATATTTGTGTTTTTTTTTAACAAAATGCTTTCTGTTCGATGTTATCTTTCAGATAAAACAAAGGAAACCATTTTGTTGACAAAAAAAAGCAAACCACAAATTTAGAAAAAAAATCTACACTAGAATTAGAGAAAATCTTTCGGAATATAAGCCTCAAGACCGTCGGGGCCCAAAACACGTTTTTCTGATATTTTCTAATAATAGCATCAGAAAGTAAACAAACACACACACAAATACACACCTCACTTACAGTCACAGTGCTAGTATCGCTTCCTAACACGCATACGATGTAGGTCGTAGCACTGAATAGCCTAATTAGACTACGCTCTTTCCAGTGAGCGCATCCGATTTCTCATACGACACAATTAAGTTTCACTTTTTGCCATCAGAAGGCGAGATCAGCTTTGTACAGCATGGGTGTCAAAGATCTTATGAGCTTCGTACGCCCGTATATGACTGAACTAAATGGTAATGATGTATCGGGTAGTGTTGGAATTAATATGTCGTTTCTTATACACACCCATTTATCACTACATGCGAGAAGTATAGTGGTGTATGATGACTGTGACTCCTTCTTGCTACACCTAGAGGGATGCCTGAATCTGATCATAGAGTGGGGAAGTTCCACGCACCCACCCATATGCGTGTTCGATGGACACCACATTGCAGGGAAACTCGTTAACCGGAGTCGGTCTCTTACTCGTGAAAAGAAGTACGAACTCGTGAGGAAGTTTAAGGACAACAAAATGAGCAAAGAGGATCTAGACAATTTTGATTTAGATGCAGCGTGTAGAGTATGCGTTGCTTCGCATAATCTTGTAGCTGCACGTTATACTATACGTTTATTTAGAAAGATGGGAATACATTATATCTTGGCGCCGACAGAACTTAAACAGCAGCTGGTGCATTTGCAACGTATTGGCTTCATCAAGTACATACTCACTTACAATATAGATTACTTGGTAATAGGTGGTAACAACCTCATACTAGATTCACGATGGCGAAAGGGGGTGATGAATATCTTACATCTACCTACGGTGAAAGGGCACCTTTCAGATACATAGGAACAGTTTTGTGAGCGAAAACAAGTTGAGAAAGAATGCAACAAAGTGGAAGTCATCCACGAACAGTGCAGGAAACATGACTTCTTTTATGTTGTGCATCTGTGTGTACGATTCGGTCAAAGTGATTATCGCGTACGCACCGGGGTTGGCCTTGAAAGACTGCCAAGTATACTATCAACCTGTATAGAAATACGGCCTTCGGTCAGTCTAAAATATCAAGATCAATTGAGATGATACATTGGTTTTTATTTGTATTTTAAATAATTTAGTACAAGCTCTTTTTCCAATATTTCCAAAGTGTTCTAAATTCACTTTGATGGCTCCAATAGCCTGAGTATATGGTATGACTCATCTACTTGGACCTATTTGAGACATTAGTAGATGTAGGATATTATAAACTAAATTTTATAATATCCGAACTACTACTTATAGATTTTGGTCCTCCCGCCAATCTCCAAAATCCAATAAGTCTTTTTCTTTTTTTAACTTTTCTTCAGATGGAACTTTATTTATATCAGCTAATGTATTAACGTGACTTACGTTATTATGTCTATTTACAAATTAGGCAAGTGGTCATGAACACTTAGTACTTCTAGTGAAAATTATTCAATAAAGAACAGCTAGAGGTACGCCCTGTGTGATCGAGGATATTTAGGCTCTTAACAAGAGGCAGTCCCGATCATTCTTACACAAGCTACCATTGCTAAATCCTAACTGACTAAATTGTATTTTAGTTTAATATAGTTTGAAACCTAGTAATTTCCATCGAAGTTTGCAACTGTATAATAACCAAACCGTCAATGAGAGTTACGAGTGTTGAAAGAGCTATATCAGGTGGATTAAATGTTCTTTGGGCAGCCTATATATGATCTTAAATTAGAGAAGTTTGTATCATTCATACATAATGTACCTGCATGGAAACTAGAAAGATTAAAGAGCAGTGGGTTTCCAGAAACAGATTTGTTATGACTTGGTATAGTCATGACAAACCCACGTGTTGCTACCAGATGGACTTATCCTCTCAACCCAATAGCTCGAAACCCTCACCATACTTACCATGGACGAGAGAATCTGAGACGGCACCGTATGATAGGGAGCATGCGACTAAGTGATCTAAGACGGCATGCTATATCTATCGGATTTACATTATCTAAAGGTACCAACCGTGCAGAGCTTGTGCAACGATTAAACGTTCATGATAGCAGTAGACAAAGTGCGTTGCATGATTCATCTGAAGTTTGTGAGGATCCAACTGAACTACTCAATGATTGCGTCAGCCGCCAGAAGACACTCTTCCCGCATTAAGAGATCTTACATTGGATTGAATACACACAAGCCACATTTAAACACGAGAAAGTTGATATTGAATCGTGGGTTATCGCAGAGTACTTCAAAAAACACAAGGCGTTTACCGTGCCCTCGACGGTACAACAAGAAAGGAGAACGGTGACACTCACAGCTGCATTAGGTAATCCTATAGCAGAAAATAGCTCTGAGGATAATTTATTCTATTTCTACGTTGGTGCAAGCGTTGGGCGCTCCATGACCAAAACAGGCATGGATGTGTTGCTAAAAATACAAGTATGTGTAGATCCTATGACAAATGAACGCGTAGCTGTAGTCATTGAACATGCAGAGTGCATGTTACCAGTGAAGGCCTTGAGAACAGCTACTAGAAAGAAAGGTTTGCGACCATGCTATTATAGGTATAGCTGTGTGCACGTGAGAGCTGCGCTGGAGAGAATGTTTGAAATCAGATCCAAGAAAAGCACTGACGGGGAAAATACGTGGCGGTTTAGGGAAAGAATAGCCACAATTGATGCGAATGAACCGTTCTCGAATTTTTTACGAGACTTTCACGACATTGCTGATCAGGATATTCAATCTGCAGCGGCACATACATGCTACTATATCTAGTAAATGATACCTATGTGTCTCAGACCACAACCAATAGATATAGCAGAGGAAAGCGAGCTTAGAGAGCTATTGCTAGAATACAGGAGATTAAGATTGAATAATGAGACCAAAACTATGCGAGATAGAAGCTTGAAGATAGATATCATTCTACTGTTCAATCGAGAAGGAAATAAATTGCAGGGGAATCAATGATGTTTCATAATCATTCGTATTTATTCAAGCCTTAGAATTCTGTCACAATACCATCTCCATTTCCGGGTATATTCGCTCTGGATTTTGATCATCTCTCTTCTTCATTTTAGTATCACGCTTTGACATTGCAACTTGCCAGTTTTGGCTTCGTGGTTTTAGATTCACAAAGCCACGTACACACTGAGCTTCTTTGTCCGCCAAAACTATCTTAGATGCTGTTATATACCTTTATTTTGTGTGAAAGGTAGCATAATTCTCCTGCTCTTCCATTGAGCGTTTAATATTGCTCTCGCGCGCTACGTTGCGATCGGCAACAGTAAGTTTTCACTCAAAGTCGATTTGGTTGTTCTGTTTTTTTTTTCTCGGGGTCACAACGCAAAAATTATTCCTTTCCAATTCATACCTATCCGTTAGACCTTTATCATGCATGTATAGAACTGCTATCGTATCACTTTTGAGCATAGCACCATATCTCATGAACGAGTGTATACCATTGTCGGTGGCAGCGCCTGGGAAGCCAGGAGATACGTGGCAGATGTACGATGCTGTATCAGTGATGACGTTATGCTTCATTGTTTCATGTTTTCTATAATCGGAATGTGATGCGACATGCAATGATGGGCACTGCGCATACAGATCTTCCACTATTCGCTCTGTGGCATCTCCTATATAGTTAATCATCTTAAATAATTGTTCTACTAGCTCAAAGCGTTTCTCCCCAAGGCCTTTGAAACATTTGCTGTCACTATCTCTGCAAGTGTTTATGAATGCTGATGGCTTATGTGTTATCACGGCTGTCTGTTCCAGTGTGACCATCTGAAGTTCATGAACAGTACAATGGAATGGTGTTATTTCAGTGTTTCTTCCACTGCTCGTAGCTGTGAGTATTCCATTATTACGTAAGAACTGCATGCAAGCTCGGTTAGAAGGTGTAGTTGTAGATCTAGACATTATTTTCGGTTGTAAGTGAACTGGAGTAAACGACGGCATAGCCCCCCGCCCTGCACAACTTGAAGTATATTCCGATCTGCGTTCCATTGATGCATCAGTTTGGGCATAGCGTTAGGTCCGGCGTGTATGCTATTACCTCTATTCACTAGTTGCTGTAAGGGGAAGTGTCGAGCGTTGATAAATGCATTATTATGTAACGCTCGGCGCTTGGCCATAGCTTTCTGCCATGTATTCGTTCCCGTGTGGTTGTAATATTTTTATCCATCGAAGCGCAATGGCATCATACAGTGGTAGTCTAATCTTGCGAGCAGTACGATTTAAACATCCTTTCAGTTCACATATACAGCTCTGCTTGAACGCTTTCTCTTTCTGTAAACCTGATGATATTTAGATAAAAGTAGTTCGCTACGTGATCGGAGCGCAAAGTGATCTCGCCTTCTGATGGCAAAAAAGTGGGTCTTAATTGCATCGTATGAGAAATCCGATGTGCTCACTGGAAAGAACGTAGTCTAATTAGGCTATACAGTGCTCCGACCCACATCTTATGCGTGTTAGGTAGCGATACTAACGCTGTGACTGTAGGTGAGGTGTGTTGTAGGTGTATTGATGTGTGTATTTGTGTGTTTTTTACTTTTCTTAGAAAATGTCAGAAAAAACGTGTTTTGGGCCCCGACTGTCTTGAGACTTATATTCCGAAAGGTTTTCTCTAATCCTTTTCATTTGTTTTTGTTTCTAAACAATACAAAAGAAACAAGGAAGGGAATCAAAGAAATTTCAAATTAGGAATGTAGGATGGAGGTAATTTTTATATATATGTAATTTGCTTTATTGTTTGTATACATAGAAACAATTGATTGATCAGTAGTATTAACTTTATCCTGCGTAGCTCTCACTCCTCTCAGCCGCTCACTGTGGATCAGTGATTCACAGGAACTGTGTGCATTCCAATTGGCAATTTGGCAATTCCTACACGCTCTAAAGAGTACTGACTACTCTTTCTTTTCCTAGAGCGAGAGGGAATTAGTTAGGTAACTACGATATTGGACAATGGCATTTATTATTATTTATTTTAGTATGTAAAAGATTACGTTTTGGAAACAAAAAAAAAATGAAACTGACTGTTCACTGAAAGTGAGTAGAAGGCCACAGCATAGCCTTCTAAAATACAGAAGGCGGCTATGGCTAGTAGAGAGTTGGCTACAGCCTACATATGATATAAGACTATGAATAAACCGATCTGCACTGTATTTAACTTTTCTTTTATTAACTCATGGAGCACTGTATGTCAACAGTTATAGACCTCTTCGAAACGAACTAAATCCAATACAGGTATGCATGTGTGTAACAGCAAAATTTGGGAACCCCCTTTTTCGGCTTTTCCCTGAAACCCGCACATTCCTTAGTCCTCATCTGACTTGACTGCGACCTTTTGCACCAAACATCTGTGACCCTTTGATAGTGGATGCAGAGTACCTTCAAAATAAATCATATGGTTGACATGGAGTTTTTACCTTTTTATCAGGTATTTATTCCTTAATTTGGTATGACGTTCTGATGTGAATGCAGGATGCCAAAATCCTATCTTTAGAGTATTTAATTGTCGTGATACAGCATCATATTCCACACAACAGCGGCACACACAAAAGCGAACTGTTGTTTTGCAAACATCACCAAATTTTCCATTATGATTGCACATAAATTCATACTTCTATTTGCTAGTCTGGAGATATGTGTCCAATCCTCAAATTGTCAATGTCCTATGCACAAATATCGCCGTGCGGATGCTAGTGGGAACAATGGAGACCTCAACGATGCAGATGGAAAGTCAAATACTTTCTTCCAGCCAGAAGTTCAGCAATTTCGCCCAGACACGGCTTCGAATCTGGCCAATTCGCCCTCCAGGCCACCCGCTCGAAGAGTCAGTAATTATATATTCTACCAGGGGAAAATGAGCAGTTTTTTTGATGAGTACGGACTTACACACATGGTGATGCAATGGGGCCAATTTGTCGATCATGATCTCACAGAAACTCGTGAAAGTGGATTCCGGGCGGATATAATGTGCGATACGAACGATCTCGATTATCCAGGCCAGATCATGGAGTTCACAAGGGCCGCTGGCGTTGGCAACGATGACGGATCCAACGTCAATGCTATATCACATTTCCTAGACGGTTCAAATATATATGGCTCCGATTTGAGACACTTTTGGAGCTTAGGGATGTTACAACTAGCACCAGTTTGAATCACTACCTTCTGACGATGACCAAAGAATACGACAATCAAGACTTAACTAGACGTCAACTACTACCTATCAGAATCAATATTTACAACGAATAAGAGTTCTACTCCGGCGACATACGCACAATGGAACAACCAGGTCTCACTGCACTTCACACACTCTTTGCACGCGAGCACAATCGTCTTAGTACATGATGAACTTTATCCAGCAAATTCAGTCGATGAGCTTGATGCAAACGATCTGAATCGCATTTTTGATGAGGCCAGATTGGTTGTGGAAGCTACTATGCAGAAAATTACATATGAGGATTGACTTCCGGCACTCATAGGCCGAAAGTTGAAACAGGATGATGTTGATTGCAATAACCCTGATATATCTCCAAACATCATGACACTTTTCAGTGGTGCTTTCTTCCGAGTTGGGCACACCTTGGTAAACAACGAGTTTTGGCGATTCGACACAGGAAACGGAAATGCCAATCGGAAGGGTGGCGGTGGTCGCCAAGATGATGACGGTCGCCAAGGCGACGGTGGTCGTCAAGGTGATGATGGACGCCAAGGCGGTGATGGTCAACGAAGACCACGAAAACGTCGCGCGCTTGAACAAAGACCAAAAGGACCACGGCCACAGAATTCTGACGATGGGGACGGTTCTGGTAGCAAAAGCTATTTCACTGATTTACCTACACATCCCAAGAAAGATCTGTTGCTGTCAGGTGATTGGCCTAACACTGCCTTTTTCGACTCTGTTCAAGTTTTTAAGCAGACTAACATGATATTGATCCTATCCTGGCTGAATTAGTCTACCAGCCAAACCAAGCCATCGACACGTTGGTAGTGCCGGCATTGCGTAGTCACTTATTCGAATCCAATCCGGCGCTTGCAGATGGTGCGCATACTACTGCATTCGACCTGGTTGCTCGTAATATCCAGCGAGGTCGGGATTTGGGTATAGACAGCTACGTGGACGTACGAGCTGGGCTCCTAGGCTCTTCTGTTAATGTTGTCACCAGCTGGGAGAATATCACACTAAATGGGCACACCATTCAGAAGCTGAAGAATCTATACGGTGAGACGGGGTGGGACAAGTTGGATCTGTACGTAGGCATGTTGCTAGAGCGACACGAACAAGGGTCTAGTTTGGGTTGCACCTTGCGTGCAGGTATCGAGTTGCAATTCTCTATACTGCAACAGGGCGATTGTCTTTGGTATACAAAGACACTGAGAGCTTGCGGAGCCGGGAGCCCTCTCTTTGACGAGAAATTGGCCATTCTCACAGGGAGTCGTACGTTGGCGGGTGTTTTGCGAGATAACACTGGACTTGATGTTGCTCCTAACTATAATGTCTTCCAAACCAGGCGTAGCCAGGGGCGTGCAATCCAGCCTGCACCACAAGGCATGTCTGCCCGCGATCTGTATAAACCTCAGGAACCTACACTCTTGCAGCTGTAGCCCAACTTCCCAGCTAAGGCACTGTCTTGAATAGGATCACATTATAGGCCACAGCAAAGGTACAAAGTCCCATGCATATAGTTTCGATTCGTTATATTTTGAGCACTTAATCTGAAACAAGTATAGATAGAGGTTATGAAAATACCCCCACGAGTTCCTTGCAGCACTACCAGTTAGCTGCCTTTTAACATGAAAGTAGCATGTAAACCAAGCTTATTAAATGTACCTATCCACATATATGTACATACAAAGCCAGTAGTTGCTATTGGCATATTAGCTGTATTTTGAAGATTGTGCATTCACTGGGGTGAAGGATTTTTTTGTGGACATAGAAGTATAAACTTCTGTTTCAATCGCATCTACATTATGTGCATATACTCATCAGCATATGAACATAGATGTATTCGAGCATGCATACAGGATATGCTAATTCACGGTATGTGCCCATACACCCGCTGAATATGTTAGATATAACTTCATCATATATGTTTGCAAGCATATATACGAATTAGAAATAATCTGTTCATATTAATATTCCGCAATTTTCAGGATATTGTGCTTTAATTACAAAGCGGATGCATCATATATATATATATATATATATATATATATATATATATATATATATATATATATATATATATATATATATATATATATATATATATATATATATATATATATATATATATATATAAATACATATATTTATATATGTAGAAATGTATACAGTAATATATATCAGTCATGCACACAATAGCGATAGTAAACAATGCATCACTTGCTACATTTATCGTTGATATATAATTTAATACGCACTCGCGATAAAAGTGTTCGAATATGTTGAAAAATCTCCTGCAATATTCACATTGTATTTGAATATTAAATTTTTTAAGTTCATTTATAGTAGTTTTGACTCACGAGAGCCAATCTTGCAAAGCCACATTCGTATAGCACATGAAACCTCTCACTGATCAATATCAGTATTGTTTGACACCGCAATTCTCCGGCCCTATGCTAAATAGATCGGTAGAGTATGAACGGGTGCTATGTTTCACCAAAACACAGGCGCCCTCTGAAAGAGAAGACTAGACATCTTCAGTTATATTCAGATATGCAATGAGATCTACAACCCTGCATAGTGATCATAACAGTAGACGCGTGTGCACTGTTTTGGTTCTTGACTGGCGTTTATTTTTGTGACAGCACAACTGTATTTCGTATTTACAATGTTTAAATCAAACCCTCAGAATTCCGGAGCACATGTGAAAGGCGGCTTTTCTCCACTCCACAGACGCTAGATGGAAGTGACAGATGCTTTGGTAATATCTCTCGGTGATCTGATGAGCCAGGGAATGGCTATTCTAGCTGCGACCTGCAACTGCTAGCTTTATCGATGTATATCCAGCAAGGCATGCTATTTATGATACCAGCATTTTATCCGAGTATGAGTGATCATACCTACCCGTGTACCGACACGACTTGGAAAACACGCACCACGAAAATCCTTCGCTATAATCCTTGCCACAGTTAGTTTGCCATTTCTCTATACAAACCATCTCGTATAAATAGTTCCGTAGACTTCTACGAACCCATACGGGAAAGCTTCACGTTGCGTATAGGCGGTAGTATATGGTCTTAGTCCTCCAGACGGAGTAGCTATTATCAAATTTGAGCAAGTATGTGCCCTGTGTGGTTTGAAACGAGTGTGAAACGATTAGAATACAAAATAGTGCGCGGCAGTGTGTGTATGTGTGTTGCTCCGCAACACCTGTGGTGGCATTACATGAATAGCATAACATAGGGCCAATCAGCTACACACGCAGCTACATAGGGGCAATATTATGATAGGGCCAATCAGCTACACGCAGCTACATAGGAGGCAATATTATGATAGGGCCAATCAGCTACACGCAGCTACATAGGAGGCAACATTATGATAGGGCCAATCAGCTACACGCAGCTAGCGAGATACAATATGAACATATATATTATATATCTTGCTCTTCCGGAGATTTGAGTTCACCATGCGATAAACCTATTCAGACAAAGCATAGAGGGATACAGTTATGCACAGAAACACAATCAAGGTCTTCTAGGAATCTGGGCCAGAGGGTGGTTCTGGTTCTGAATATATTTGTATAACAGCCCCAAACATTGACTTGTCAACGGTGTGTGACATATGTCACTGTGCCTTTAACCATGTGGAAGGTACACACCAGTACACAAACAGATAATTACATGGGTATAAGCCATCGCACATACATGGACCTATGTATGAGTGCAGAAGGCTCAACATGGCCACCTACATAGAGCTGCAGCTTGTGAGACATACATCTACAAACAGGCCCATCAAAATATACATCAGGGTATATGCGAACACACGAGAAGTATCACAGGAGTGCATACAGGCTTCTCGGCGGTGTGTGAGCCCCTTGTCACTCTACGTCCCTCTATCGGCTCGTGCCTGAACGCAGGCAGGATGTGATGTACTTGTGTCTCGTCAGTCCCTTCCAAAGTCTCCTCAAATATGACCGAAAAGGCAATGTCATAGGACTCTGTGGCATACTCCCACCTGCAGATTTTGGAGTCGTAAATCAGATAGGTGTCGTATAATAACAACTGATGTCGTATATTAACAGCTAATGTCGTATATTGACAACTGATGCAGAGGGATACTATATCTCGTGAAGTCTTCACCTACGTAACTTGCCATAGAACCCATGGGCCACCACGATTTGAAAGCTACACAGTGCGGGAGGCATAGGGCCAACTCTGTGAAACGTCTCACAGTTGATATGTTACTTAACGAGCAGACCTATCTTTCAATGAGCTGGAAGTATCCTACACACGCTTACTAGACGTTTGGAATTCTGCAGGCTTCAGTCACAAACAAGTGAACATCACGTTACATCGCAGAGATAAAATCATCCCGTCCGATTGTGAACCGTCTTCACACGCACATACGAAACGAAAGTAACAGTTCCTTCGTATTAAAAAAACATAACCCTTTTGAAAGCTACTTTCACAGTTTCGAAAGGAAATATCGGATCACACGCTCACCACGCGGTGATGCTGCACAGACACAAGCACGTGTATGGCTCCAATATCAAACAGTCAGCACATTGTCTGGGTCAGACACGACGTGCGAGGGCTATTTTTATCCAAAGAATTTGTTGATATACCTGTACCTTAGCAAACACATACGTATGTTACACATACATATGTCATGGCATACACACACACAGATATTATATATATATATATATATGTATATATACATGGTTGACATACATACCACGTGGTTATGCCAGCCACAGCCACAGGGACGTGGATGACCACGCTTTCGCCTCTGGGGACAGTCAGCACATTGTCAGGATCAGAGGTGACCTGCGTCTTCCACTCCTCAAAGTCTATGGGTGTGCGCGAGTCGGATGGGTTGTATGGCAGGGACAGGCTTCGAGACAAAGTGTCTGTTTTGTATTCGTCCGGAAGTCTGCGTATGTGTGTGATAGGAAGTGTTAGTATCCATACGAGTGCGTGTGCGGCTGTTTTATGTTCGTGTTGGTTTTGTGTAACACCGATTGCTTTCCGCTGTACACTACTACACGAAAGTGTGTGTGTGTGTATTGTGGTTATGATGTGCTTGGGTCAGAACGTTTGTATGGCAACGAAACATACCGGTCTAGGTCATTATTCCATTCAACATATATGCATACATATGCATATGTCTATACGCCAATATACCATTATGCACATATGTACATGTATGCCACTGTGTCAATCAGACATACTCTCGGCTGGGGATGGCAACCAACTGATCCTTAGAGTTGTTGAGTTTTGCCTCCAGCTCGCGTTTTTTCTCTTCGGCTAACCGTTGCCTTTCCTTCTCCGCCTCTTCCGCCTCATGTTTCGCTTTTGCCTGTTGGTTATAATAGGTACGTAAACGTGTCCAAAGTACGTAAATTGAGCGGGATACGCGTACAAATATTCTAATTATCGTGTTTGGCTTTTGCCTGTCGGTTGAAATTTGTACGCAAACGTGAGAAAAAGTACGTAAATTGAGTGGGATACGCGCACAGACATGTTGGTTGGAGTACTATATACATAAACTTGAGAGATATAGAGAAATATAAAAGTATATAACTTGACTGTCATTGCTTCTTTCTTCGCCTGTTGTTAGCATCAGCACACGCGAGTCCTCCATATGCGTTTATATGTATATCTACACATCATACATATATATGCATTTATACAATCACAGATACGTACTATCGTACATATATATACAACTAGCGCTTACCACCAACATCTCGTCCTTAGCCCTCTGCCACTCGCCGTTGAGCTCCTCGTCTAGCTTTGTCTTCTCTTTCAACAGATGCTCGGTCCAAGCGTCGTCACTGGACTCGACCGTCTACGATTGAAACGATACGAGTGAGAAGAATTTCATGCATGTACTAGAATATCTCTTCAGTTTGTATATCAATTGTTTATGTACTCGGATTTATATATATTGATATATACTCGCTGGCGAGGCGAATTCAGTCATAAATTCACACACGCAGGTTGCTTTAGATTCAAGAAATACGAGTGAATTCAATCCATGATCTGGATTAAAAAGGGTATAAGTTTTTATGCATTAAGATCTGGATTAAAAAGGGTATAAGTGTATTTACATTAAGATCTGGATTAAAGGGCATAAGTGTATGTACATTAACCATCAAATATGCAGCCATCAATAGATACAAACACCGCTCTATTTGTCATAGCTTTGTTTCGCAAAACAGACGTTTCTGCTCTGTATGCGAAGTTCCGCTCTGAAATACATGACCTGTCAAGTGCCGTTTCAGAAACTGACTCACAAAGAACAGAGCTTTTCAGTTACTACATACACGCCACATACACATAAACAAAAGCAATTAGCCGATGCAGATAGTGGTTGGTAGAGTGTTCTAAAGTACCGATGTCAACACGAAAATCGCATATATATATATATATATATATATATATACAAAACTAACATACCAGAAACGCACATATAAAATACACACTTCTAGTACGTGAATACCTTGCAGAAGTGAGCCATGGCCACATCCGGTGCCATGTCCTCGAGGTCTGCCCAATACCTCTTTATGTCGTGTCCCACCCAATCGAACCACCCCAATTCGCCCATCTTCTCAGGCGTGTAGGGACCCTTAATGGCCTGATTCGGATGAAATAAAAAAAATATGTAAAGTAGTATTAACTACTTTGAAGACCTTTTTCTTGGATGTATCTAATTATACTTAAATATTTTATGATTGTTCTACCGGTTTCCTTTGGATGACCTAATTTCTCAAGCGTGTTGAGACCCTAAATGGTCAGATATAGGTATATCAGGAGCAAAGAATTCAGAAAATATATACGCATTTGAATGATTATTTATGTTTTTGATCGCCTGATTCAGCTATGTTGGGAACATATACATATATATATATATATGATTTGGGATGTTCCGCCTATTGAACGTTTTGTCTGAACAGCGTAAAGTATAATCATACGGTACTATCAGTAATCGTAAAGAATTAACACAGATGAAAATCAATTAGCTACACCGCTACACATACATATGTAGGGTTATGTGTATGAATGCAAGAATTTGAATATATATGTATATATATACATATATATATATAAATACAGACAAATATGAAAATTTATGAATACATTATACATGGATATAAAGATATATACATCAATACACACACATATATGTATATAGCTATATACCTGACGTTTGAGAGCGTACAGCGCAGCGCGATCATCATAGCACAATTTGGCTTCACCGCTGCTGATGAACTCGAGACAAATGCGGAAGACAGTTCTCATTGGCAAACCCCACGTGCATGCCTCTACCTCAGCAACCTGAGTGTGCAGCCAAATTAATTCAATTTTGCTAAGTCACAGATGTTGCAGTTTCACTACACCGCTGTTGATGGAATACGTATTTGGATACCGATAAATATTTGAAATATGGATATATTGATGCACATATTTAACTGCACACATGCACTTGAGAGCTTCGAGAAAGGTCACTGCAGCGTTGAGTAAGTAAACCCTCCAACGAATATGTTGCCAAATAGTGTAGTTGTTATAAAATGGCAAGGGTTCAACACTATCATGAACAGAGAACCTAGGCTTTAGTAAAAACACTTGCGATCTCCAGAATAAACAATATATTGCCAATAGTATAATTAATATACAAAAGCAGGGTTGTATTTTTATCATGAACAGGGAACCTAGGCTGTAGTAAGAATTGTGGCGATCTCCGGGATAAAGTAACATCGTAACAATAGCATATGTGTACATATACTCACAGACACATGTCAGCAGACAATTGGACACAGGGTTGACCGCGATGGGCGCCGATGCGCAGGTATATTTATATATGAAGAAAATAGGTGTATGTATTCACCTGGGGATAATCTAGGTTGTTTAAATATACAGCACGAATTCCATTTTTTTCTTACATTGGATTGGGTGTATCAGGGGCGGCTTTTAATTTTTCTCGCAGTGGATTGGATGCAATAGGTATAACTCCCAATTTTTCTTAGATCGGATTGGGATTAATAGATACAATTTCAAACTTTTCGTATATGGGATATGGAAACAACAGATCTATAATACAAATTGATGATTTGTGCTATAGAATGCAAGTAATACTTTATAAATGTGTATATACTATCATGCTGGCAGTTGCATCCACATTGAACTTAAAATCTCAAAACCATGCACATATACAAGACTGACCTTTACCCAACATCATACACATGCACGTGCATATATATATATATATATATATACATATAAATATGCATATATATACATATAAATATGCATATATATATATATATATAAGTATTTGTACAGCTCACGATATATTTACAGATAAAAAACCAAGGAACACACACAACACCTATCCGATGATATATTCACTTACTTCCGGTGAAAGTGTGAAGGTGCGGCGTAGCGCAATGAGCGAGCGCATACTGCGGGGCCGTTCGGTGGGCTTATGCGCACCTTCAGCTCCCGATTCGTCTGCATGGGTCAGTGATTAGTTTCTCATGCACATTGGTTGTGTCGTGTATGAATTTATTTGTACTTTGAGTGTGTCTGTGTTATTGTTGTTCATGTATATATATTTGATAAGTATACTACATTGTATTGTATATGCTTTTCCTTGGTACTGTAGGTGTGTCTGTACTCAATTTATTGCTACGTATTTTTTTTTTGCTAAATATATTACCTTGCAATGTATATGCGTTTACCATGTCTATTTGGTTTTTATGCGTAGATGTAAATATGATAGTTTCTCATGTATATATATTTCATGCGTAAAATCAGATCCTCGTTAAAAGGCTTACATTTATATGTATGGTAATAAATAGTCTATTTGATTTATTGTTGCATCACATGCAACTAGAAATAGAAGCGCCATTCGACGATGTCCAATATCAACTCTAAATATATTCATACATACATCCATGTAAGTCATTACACACACACCAACTCTATATATTTCAAACATATATCTATGCAACGGCTCTAGATACACATTTGTACCAATCAATGCACACGTACTAACTATACACATATTCAACATGAATCCATGCAAGGGCTAATAGGTACATGCCTAGCCAAACTGATACACACACACATACAGCTACACAGTGCCCAGATGCATACACATACAAAGATACAAACAACGTGTATGCATCTATATCTATATCTATATCTATATCTATCTATATAGATATATATATATTTATCACAACATACGCAACTCCCTGCACATACCGGCATCTTGCTTGTTCAACCCAGATGTGTCTCCCAAATCGTCCTGGATTTCATACTCCAAGTCTTCCTTCTTAGCCGCAAAGAATTCTTCTATATACTCAGTCGCTTGTAGTGTATTTGCACGCCGAAGGTTGGTAGGCCTTAAATGTTTTATTTATTTATTTTGAGGGGAAAAGGGGAAAAGGATTATAAACCAATGTTAGTCAAAGTGTCGTAAATTATGCATGTATGTCGTAAATAATGAGGTCTTCTGAACGCCAGACACTTGTTATTTGCACACGGCGTAGTTATATCTCAGCATAGGACGGAAGCACACCCATAATTGCTAAACCCGGGATTGCTATAGACTGTACTGTACGCCCTTTCGGCGACTTGGTATTGGTTCCGGTGCGATCCGTCTCTCTATCAGTGCGCAAAGGCCGTCATACGCAAACACACACATGTATGTACGTACATGTTAAGGAAAGAAAACGACAGCACTAGGTATTCATGTGTCTGTGTGTCACGAAATATTGAATATGATAAGCATGTAAATACACATGAATCATCGATGTAAAGCTAACATACTTGGAAGATGCAGCCCATTAAATACTCATGCTGTCTATATTCTGTGCATGTGTGCTATCTATATTTATTGTTGGTATGGGTTTTGTATATCCTATTGTAAGTATGTGTACACACATGAGCTATCTATATATAGTTGGCGATATAAGATATAAGATGTCTATATATATATATATATATATATATGCGAAATCATACACAGTATATGTACATAAAACACATGATTGTATTTGGAATAGACATTTCAACACGCATCATTTGACATACTTGGGTGATACATCCCATTGCATACTCTTGCTGCCTACATGTGTGTCCCCCGCATCTTCATGCTTGATATCTTGTACCAATCCCTCTACACTCTTCTCATCCTGTGTGTTTGCCTGGGGTATGGCACCAACAGTTTTATCTTCTGTGGTCGCCGTAACTGTTGTATCTGCAAGCGTAGCGTTGCCGACACTTAAATCGTCCACACTCTGTGTGTTAGGAACAATAGGATGTGTGACATAGCATGCAAAGAGAAACGTTAGTATAGGTACCACTAAGT